>VZQC01012951.1:1211193-1386193 GCA_009823505.1 Rhizomys pruinosus
CAGCTCTCTTCACAATAGCAAGGAGCTGGAACCAACCCAAATGCCCCTCAACTGATGAGTGGATAGAGAAAATGTGGTACATCTACACAATGGAGTTCTATGCAGCAGTAAAGAAAGACGACATCACGAGCTTTGCAGGAAAATGGCTGGAGCTAGAGGACATCATGCTGAGTGAAGTAACACAGTCCCAGAAAAACAAACGACGAATGGTATCCCTCATCTGTGGATGCTAGTGCCAATTACCCAGTTGTAAGTATTTCTTGTGTAGGGCCCCCTGAGCTTTTGTCCAAAGCAGTTGGGCATAATACATATTGGAAACAACAACAACAGAAAGGACTGCATCAAAGAACTGACTGAAACAGTGAACTTCTGCTCAAAACAGTCAACTTCCTCATGGAGAATATTGAGAAAGACTAAGAGATGAAAAGCATGTTTGGCAGAATACATGAGCTCTGGCGGGGTTGGGGAATGGGCGGGAACACGAGTCTAGATTTGCTAAAAAAATAAAAATAAATTTATGTGGAAAAAAAAAGAACATGTGGCTGCTCAGGTACAGGCACGTTGTCCTGTCTGTGGGGCCTTCCTCCCATTGCCTCCACCTGCCCTGGCTGAGGTGAGGACTGGACCACTTTCCCCAGGTTACCAGCCTTTTTCTTGTTCCCCAAAACATATCCAAAAGTCCCTTCCTGCTCAGCCTCCCAAGAGCTGGTATTACAGGTATACCCCACCATACCCAGACTGACATGAACACTTTCAGGTGAACTATTGAGTCAGATGAGATTAATGTGATTCAGCTGCCTGCCGGCCCAGCCACCCACATACACTGGTGTCACCACAACCAACTGCATTAAGGCAATGCCTACTGATGACTATGTAGTTCACCTGCTGATCCTCCAGGTTCACCTGAGAATGCATGCTTGACACCACTAGCTTGCTGTCTGATGTCCTCCAGCACAGTGCCCTGGCAGCCAGCACAGCACCCTGGCATGCAGCACAGCTTTGGTTGCTGGGGTGGAAGCATCTCTTGTCCCATCTCCTAGTTCTGTGTGGCCCACAGAGAAGGAAAACTGCTGTGTGCTGCACCCCTCTGTAGTGTCCATGCCCTGGCTTTCCCACATGGGAACTTAATGGAGTAGAACATGTCACAAATGCATCCCTCAGAGTGGAGCAGGCTTCTCATGAGCAGGCCATCGGGGCTTCTCAGTGTATGGCCTCAGGGGTGATAGGACGCTTGGGGGACCACTCCATCAGTATGTCACAGAGCCACACACCAAAATGCCAACACATCTTTCTACCTTCAGCCACACAGTTCTCATGCAGCATTAAAGATGGCAGAGCTCCACACGCAGGGCTTAGGATTCAGAAGGCATCTGATATGCCAGGGTTTTCTCAGTGTGCAGGTGGGAAAAGATCGGGCCAATACAGATAAGGAACGGATAGTGGTAGGAGGCCTCTGCTTCTGGGACCCCCTAAGGACAAGTGGAGGGACTTTTGGATATGTTTTGGGGAACAAGAAAAAGGCTGGTAACCTGGGGAAAGTGGTCCAGTCCTCACCTCAGCCAGGGCAGGTGGAGGCAATGGGAGGAAGGGCCCACAGACAGGACAACGTGCCTGTACCTGCCTGCACATATCCGACCCATCTGCACCCTGCCGGAAAGGGAGGGGTTGCACAGGGCCAGCTCTGGCACGGTGCCCTGAGCCTAGGAACACATGCCTGGCTGTTACTGACATGGAGAAAGGGCAGAAAGGGGGCAAAACAAAGATAAGCTGAGCCAATTTACCACATGTCCAGAAGGCCCAGGCTTTCCTGGGAAGCCGAGCTCTCCAGGTAAACCCTGAAAAGAGAATGCAGAAACTTAGTCTACCCAGCGAGCCTTGTCCCAACAGTACCTTTGGGACAGGCTCGGGCCTCTGGCTCAGAAGAACCCTCAGCGCCAACCACTGTGAAACAGGACTGCCCAGACCCATAGTTGGTGAACTCACAATTTGCCTGTTCTGTAGCAGAACTGTCATGTCCCCATTGCCAACTGGTAGACAGAAGGACTCACCTCCCTCTGCCCATCACTGGGTCTACCCTACCCAGCAACTGTTATGGGGGCAGTTTCCCAGCAGGTCTCTATATGCTAACAAACGCTGGCTTTGGTATTCTGTTTTGCCTTGAAGACAGGCCACAACTACTATGGATGCCTGAACAGACTACCCAACATGCCCAAACTGCTTATTGGCTCACAAGGTACTTATAACCACTGGAACCCAAGAGCTGGACAGTGCAGAGGCTTATGGGTGTCTGTATCAACGCGCCCACCCCATCTGACTGTGCCTTTATTCTTGTCTTGGGTAGAGAAAAGTCTTCCGCTGCCCATGAAACTAAGCTCCTGTTTGAGAGAAAAATCAAAGCCATCCTTACCGGGGGGCCTCCAGGCCCAGGGGGCCCCGGGACACCAGGTGGTCCAGGTGGGCCCTGTAAAGAGAGAATAGGAAAGAGGGTTATGGAAGTGCACAGAGGAACCATCCTGTACAGGATGGCATTTGAGGGAGAGAGAGGGGTAAGGAGCACAGAGGTGCAGTAGGAAGCCAGTGTCATCTGCCCCACCTGATGTCAAACTGACGGCAACAGAAACACAAAAGGAAAAGATCAACAGCAAGACTTTGAAAGCACAATGTGTCATATTTGTGTGATGAGTACTTAACATCTGTTTTGTCATCTATTCTGCTGTATGCTTAAATGATTTGGACATTTAAGGAGAATATACACATATGTACACTTATGTACACAGTCATCAGTCCTGGCCCAGAGCTGATGCCAACCTTACACGGGTGAATACTATGAGTCTCAGGGCCCAGTGTACCTCTTTCTTAGGTTCAGGGAAACCCCTCCCCTCCACGCTCTCCTCCATGGAGACAGTCTGGCTAACCCTAGGTCTGATGTAGAGCTATATCCTATGTCAATCTTCCACCGCCCATTGCCCATGCTGGTACTCTGGACCCTGCAGTAGCTGGGAAAGACACCAGGTATTATTAGTGAGGAGAATCCAGAGCTCCTGTGTCCATGCACATGAGGATGGTGAAGGGAACATGTGCAGACAGGTTCCTGAGAACACTGAACGGGGAGTGACCTGTGTATCAGAGGGAAAGAAGCATGGGGCTCAGAGGAAGCTGGTAAGTCCTGAAGAGGGCAGAAGACACTACCACAGGTCCGAACCAGGGGCACAAAGGCCGGTGGAGCCCGAGGCATTGTGCTTTGAACAACAGCCAACAGCTCCCTATGGAAACGGTGTGCACACGGCAAGGCTTGAGGTGTCGGTGTGGAGAGATCATGTTCTACCTCGAGGGTTTTGGGAGTGGCTAAAGGGTCTAAAATGACATATGTCAGTCATGCATGTTTTGAGATAAGCAACCGGTCTCCAAAGGCCACCAAGGAAAGGGACAGGTGCCAGGTACTATGCAGCAACAGGGCCCGGGAGAAGATAAGGATTTAGCATTGTCTTTTTGGGGGCTCAGCAGCCTGCCCAGTGACACTTCATTTCAGGGCGTCTGAGCACATGGCAGACAGAAGCTGAAGAACGGAGGGGTCCTGTTTTTGATGGAGTTCCTTGCTGTTTTTTGCCCTGCATTTTGAAATCTTCTGGAAGTATTTACAGTGTCTCTCCTACCCTACACAATTTCTACGAACTAAGCAAGCCTGGGGGCCTGCCCTCCCTCTCTGTTGACGTGCTACCCCACCTTCCCAACCTTGGGTGTCTCCTCTCTCCTGTGATGGACCCAGTTCTCCTACAGTTTGGCTTTCTGTCTTCCATAGTCAGGGCAGAGTAACTGTTCTTATCTCACCTTCACATCCTTAAGGATCAAACGTTCCTGTTGCCTCTGCATCTCGCAGAGAGACTCCCACAGGCCATAACAGAGAGCAGGTACTCGGAAAAATGCCACCTAAAAGGAGCTTTGCCAGGAGATTTTTGCATTTGGAGAATGATAGTACAGGCCCACCAGAGGGCGATAGAGACTACAGAACAGCAGAGTTGTTGCAGCCAGGAACCCTTCCCTTTCCTTCCACTGGGTGGCACGTGCGAGTCGAGCCATCAAAAACAAAGGAACACATTTAACACATAGGACTTTGGGTGGCACCTGAGCTCCCCACAGTTCATGCAGACCTGGTGATTCTAGAGGAAAGCATCTGCCATCAACAGGGATGTTTGCTCTGAGCCAAAGCAACCAAGGAGCCCCAGAGCTGGGTACTGGCTGAGTAGGGTCCAGCCCCCTCTTCCTTAGAAGACAAAGGACAGTGAGAAGGCCCTGAGGGTGGCTGCCAGGCTGCCACGTTGTCCTCCGCACTGTGCCCACCTGCTGCTGCACAGCAGCTCTCCTCCCTTTTCTGCAAAGCAGCGGCCAGGCCACCCACCGTCCCTCCGATCTCAGCATCCTGATCCTAACCCAGCTTAACTCGGGCCTTTACTGGACACAGACACATAGCACTCTTCCAGCAATAGGGATGTCTCCTTGTCTTCTGTCCTTACGTACACAGAATGTTGTGTCTTTCAGAAAGTGAACCTCAATGTCTTCCTGTACCCCCAGCTGGCCTGGAACTTGCTGTGTAGACCAGGCTAGCCTTCAACTCCCAGAGATACACCCCTACCTCTGCCTCTGCCTCCCAAGTGCTGGGAATAAGGTGTGTGGCACCAAGTCCATCTCTGTTCCCTCCACTATTGTCCTGACCCTGTGTCCCCTCCTACTTGCCCCTGAGCGTGCTCTTGCCCTGCTGCCAACTGTAGCTCCATCTCAACAGCTGGCTAGAGTTGATCTTCAGTAAGCATCGAGTAGAAGTGAAACCTTCAATGTTAACAATGAAGAAAACATAACCAGAGAGAGAAAGTACCTGGCTGGACGTTACACAGCCATCCTTTCCACATGGAAGATGTATATGGTTCTAGAAGGGTCCAAGGAAGCCGTATCTGAATCAGTAGTCCTATATGGGGGAGGGGGGTGCTCAGACTCCAGGGTAGCAGGCTTGGCCTGAGTGCCTAAGGTCAGGTGTTGGCATAACACCACGTAGCTCTGCTGCTCTTTAGTGTGGGATCATTCAGGTCACCAGCTCCATACCCGGCTGTCCCCACCACAGCCCTGCCCCTCCAACTGTACTCAGAACGCTTGAGGGAGGAGGACCAATCACACGCAGTCAGACCTGACAAAGGAGCACCCAGAAGAGCCACCAGGTGGAATGCTCCAACTGGTGCTCGCACTGCCCAGATCTGCACTGCCCTGTCCCATTTCAGTCCCTACGCTGACAAGGGAGGCCGCCCTTTCCAGCCCACAGTGCAGAGGAGGAAGGGAAACTTGGAATACAATCAATGGAGTTCACAGAGCTGGCTGCCATTGGCAGAGCATACCCTAAAGCATTTCACCCCCCCAACGCTGTACCCCAGCCTGCCTTCACACAGGCCCCCTCAGGATATCAATCACACCCCAGTCTTTAGCCCCATTCTGCTATTGAAGGACAATCTAGAATTTAAACACGGGTTTGAGAACACTTATTCTAGTCATAGACCCTGGATCCCTGAAACGTACATAGTAGGGTCTGAGGTCTGACGCAGTAAGACAGAACTAGAAGGAAAGTCCTTGGCAATTAAACCTCCCCATTGCAATACCAATGCAGAGAAGGGAGAGGGGAGAGAGAGAGAGAGAGACTGCTCAGAAGCAGCCGGAAGCAGCTGTCAGAAAGTCTGGAAACCACTCCCTGGAGGAGACATCATCCACCTTCAGTCTCCAAGTCCAGTTTACACAGAGCTTCTTGCAAGGCCAGGTGGGAAAGGGGGTGGGCAATCGTTAGCCTACCCAGGGGACCTGCTCCGACAGCCTGAGCTGTCTTCCAATGGCAGCGATGTCCACGGGGACAGGAGATGTGCAGGGACAGCTGTCTTGGCTCTGGGGGTTCTATCCTGCCTCTTCACAGGACACCTGGGAAGTGTGGGCCCGGCTCTTACAGTACCTCACTTGGTTTCTGATTTAGCCTCTGGATAGCCAGGGGAAGGGCCAGCGCCCCAGGGGCAGTGGCCTGGAAGACGTCCATGGCCTTGTGTCTCCAGGCAGCAGACAGTCACTCCAGTCTCTCCCTCACCAGGAAAGAAAAACGAGTGCTTTAAGGTTCTGCCATACGCCTGGCATTATGAGAGGTCTTTCCTCCAGTGCCCTGTGATCCCTGGTTAGACCGTCTCCCTGCCTATGTGCAAATCCCTACACTGGGGCTAAGGGGAGCTCCTACCCAGAACTGCGACTACCCTGACCCTCAGCGGGGCACATGGAAGTCCTACCTGCTACACGCAGCCCTCAGGTCAAGTGTCTTGGCTTCGCTTAGGCTATTTCTGATCTCTAAAGGAAGAGGCCCTGCACCCTGACACACATCTGGGAGCCCCACAGCCATGGCACCTTCTGTGTGTTTCATGACTGTTTGGTTCTCTACCATGCCATCCCGACAGAGTGTCTGAGGAGAATTTCTGTTAAGTATTTCTTGAATCAGGTAGAGTTATGAATACTGGGCAGCCTGGGGGGAGACCTGACTCCAGGGAAGATCAGGGACCTTGTCAAGGGCTGTGGAGGTGATACAGGGGTGCCTTCCCAGCCAGGCTAACAGGGTTCACAGAAAGCAGACAAGGGCAGGCCCTCTGACTCTGTGGTCAGAGAAAACCCCAAGCTCCCCAGGTCTAGCTCTGCTGTGAAGATGGAGGTTGAGAGGAGGCTATGAGCAGCCAGACCCTTGGGTGATAACTCGGCTCCAGCTGTGGTGGGTGATCAGATCAAGAAAGCACAAAGCAGCTCGGCCTACTGCATCCAGACTACACATGTGGATGAAACCAAACACACTTAGATCCAGAACATTCTCCATCCTGGTCGGGCCTGAGAGGGCTATATTTAGGAAGAGTGTGGACATTTCCTGGGAAAACCCAAATTTTCTTATGCTTGATAAGTGGCTGTCCTGTGCCCATCCATCAGCACAGAGAGGCTAATACCATTCTCTAGCCACCTTGCCTTTCCTTCTTAACCATCGGCCTCTCACAGAGGGGGAGTCTTGCCTTGCTTGCTCCCCCAGAACTCTGGGTGTGTCATTCTTGCCACATACTAAACATACCAGAGGCCACCTGGCAGCAGAGAAATGCTCAAGAGTCTACAGCTTCAACCCTTGTGTGCCAGATAGATCAGCGAGGCACAGGGGGACGTCAGTGCACTGGAACTAGAGAGGCTGGGGGGACATCCTGTCTGTCAGTGCAGGATGTGGACAGACCCCTAGGCCTGCTAGCATCCTGCCTAGTGTTCAGGAAATCCAGACCTTTAGGTATATCTTTCAATTACAACAAACAAACAACAACAACAAAACCCTTGCAAATTGAAAATTTAAAGATTTTTGTAAGGCCTATGCAAACCAAATACAGCACTTCCTTGGACCAAATAAGGATTGTAAGGCTTGTCATCTATGGACATTAGCTCTTCTGTCCCTAAAATGGAAAAATCCCAACAGGTACAGGAGGCAGCCGTTTGCCTGAGGATGACAGCCCAGATGTGCTGAGTTCAGGATGGATGCTGTGTCTGTTCCTTGGTGGAACAAAAGAATGGTGGCCCACAGGGCAGGGTTGGCTAGGACGCCATGTCCGGAGCCTACAGCGGGACTCAGGACCCAGATCCAGCACTCCCACTAGTTTTGTTTGTTTGCTTGCTGAGGATACCCTTCCTCCATCTCCCTCCTCCATTTCCCCAGTGCTAGACTTCCTGCATGCTAGGTAAGCACCACCCACTGAGCCCCTCACCTAGCACCATAGGTCTTCCCTTCGCTGATTGGCTTTGCCCGAGGAGTTGGAGTACTTTCCTTCTGCTTTGGGGCAATGGACCAGTGGGGGTGGGCCCGGGTCTCAGGAGTCCTTTGAGTCCCACTTGTTCTAGACTATGTGGCATTTCTATCCCTTTGAAACTTGTATGAGACAATGCTCTCATCTGCAAGGAGGCCTCAGGGAGCCAATCAGAGACGACTGCCGCATCCACCACTACTGGGACAAAGTGCAGTGTTGGTGAGTGAAAAGCAGCAACAGGTCAGCCTTGGATGAAGAAGGTGTCCATGGACAGGATCCTGCTGGTGCCTCAGGGACCTCCAGGAAATGACTAAGCATATCCTTGGCCCTTAACTCAGTGCTCTACTTCAAGACATCCAGGGGAACTTACTCGTAGAGACTCAGCACAGTGGGGATAGGGCTCCTTCCTTCAGCCAACACCTACTGGGCACCACTGAGCTCTCTAGGATCTCAAAGAGGCCATACCTCTGTCAGAAGATTACACTGTAATATAATAAAGGAACATGTGACCTTCCAGGAAAGATGACATTGAAGGCAGGTTCAACCTGGAACAGCTGTGTAGCTGGAGGCTAGACATTCAGTTTCTGAAAATGTATAGTAGACAAAGTATTTTCTTTGCAGAGTCGTTTTACAGAAAAGTCCTGGGTTCTGGCATGTGGAAGAGTTCAGGAAATACTCAGTGACTCTAAGAATGGCAAAATCTTGAAGCAATGGACATTAAGTAGAGGCTTAGAGTATCTCAGGCAAAGGAAGCCTGGTCTTGGTCTTGAAGGGCAAGTGTAAGCTGAACAAACAGGCATAGAAAAGAAGAGAGGGCACTGCAAGTGGGTGGATCAAATGAGCCGAGGCCCAGGGATCATCTAAGGATAGGGACAGGCAGCTCAGGGTGACAAGGACAGAAGGATGCACCAGGCTTTGTCTTTGAAGGGGGAATAAAGAAGCCAAGGTCCTTTAAAAGAGTGACATAAGCAAATGTAGGCTTAGAGAGGCAGACTTCCACCTTCTATTCATTGACTGTTGAGATGAGACCCTGAGAGGAGAGAGACCAGCAGGCTGTGGGAAAGACAAGATCAGGCGAGAAAGTACCATAGAGCAAGGTGATGAAGAAGAGGATGTGGGTGGGAGCTGGCCAAAGAGAGTCCTGTGACCTGGTGACACACTGGATTGGGGAGTGGATCTAAGGGAGGTACTAAAAGAAAGGAGGCCAGAGATACTGCAGAGGAAGAGAGGTTTGTGTTTGACATAGTGAATGATGGGTTCGGTTTTGATGTGAGTCGAGGAGTCTTTAGAGGGAGAAAGGAAGAGAGAGGAGGACGGAGAGGCAGAGAGAGATCACACGCGCCTGTGTGGGGCAGGAAGGAGAGGACAAGTGCTGTGAGGGGTATGGGGTGTGCACAGAGTGCTGTGAGGGGCATGGGAGTGTGCGCAGAGTGCAGTGAGGGGTGTGGGAGTGTGCGCAGAGTGCAGTGAGGGGCATGGGAGTGTGCGCAGAGTGCCTTGAGGGGCGTGGGAGTGTGCGCAGAGTGCAGTGAGGGGCATGGGAGTGTGCGCAGAGTGCCGTGAGGGGCGTGGGAGTGTGTGCAGAGTGCCATGAGGGGCATGGGAGTGTGAGCAGAGGGCTGTGAGGGGTGGGGTTGTGTGTGCAGAGTGCTGTGAGGGGTGTGGGAGTGTGCGCAGAGTTGCTGTTTCATCCACTTTCATTGGCCAGGCTCTCCAGGCAAGATGTTTGCAATTTCTAAATATGACAGCACTCTGTAATACAGGTTAAGAATAATCTCTAACTGCACCTGACCTCCCAATAAACCTAAATTAGTACCTTCATTGCATACACCTATTCTCCTAAAAGTCAAGTTAAATAATCTCCAGAACAGAATCCTCATTTCCAACTGGTGGATGTCCATATAAACCTAGAGGATGGATCTCGAGATGTTGTCTCCTAGTTTTTTCCTACAGGTCCTAACTGGCATGTCAAAGACAAGACATTCCCATGCCTCTCCCCACTCCACTGCCAAAAGCAATGCCAAATAGACTGAGAATGATCCACATTCCTTTCCCATGTCTACAGATGAAGATATCAGAGTTAAACTTAGAAAGTGACAGACAAGAGGAAGACGGGGGCTATGATGCAAGACCCGTTCATGCCAACAGCTTCCCAAGATGCTGTGGGCCAGTGATGTGTCTTACGTCTTACTTAGGCAAAGAGATGGGTAGGTAGGCTGGAGTTGATGTGAGAGAAGGAAGGCTTGAGCTCAGCCTGATTCTCCAGCACTGCAAACAAACAAAAACCAGCTAGGGCTTTAATTTAAGATGGCCCCATCTACTTCTAGCTGCCATCCAGGGACTTCACCTTCAAACCATCCTCTCCTCCAAATGTAGCATAAGAGTTATAGATTATCCATGGGCTCAAGAGGTTATGTGTGAACTAGCCCAGAACACCAGAGAACTTCACAAATGTTACTCCTCATTCTTCTCTTTTAAACATTAATAAAGACTTCTAGCTAATTAATCAGATTATTAACAAAAGTGACAATTTAGCCAACAGATCTAAATGTTAACAAAATATTCACCTTTTTTTTAAATTATCACTAATGGAAGCATCGAAGTAATGGCTGTACATATTAATTAAATCATCAGTCTAATTATTATTAATGAGGTAGCATTTGATACCTACCCAGTGACTAAACAGCTATCTAAAGTGATTAGCAGTTATGATGATGATACATAAATAGCCAATTAATCTAATTATCATTAATAAATAGCAAATAATTACTTCTATCACCGTAGTTCTAACTGGAGTACAATTGTAAAGTTGGATAGAATTTGAACACACATTAGAACTGACTACATCAAATAGTATGGAGATCAAATTAATTTCCTATGCAACTGGGACATTTACTTCCTGGGGAAATGTGTTCATGATTCATCTTCCGCTAGGATGTAAAGTCTTGAGGGGTAAATGTGATCTCTGCCCCCTCAGGAAATTTCTGCACATGAGCCCACCCAGCTCTTGTACCAGGCCTGTCCCCTGGCTACATCCCCTCCTATCTAAGGGTCTTCATATTGTGCAGAGCACCAGCTAGCACCAGCTATGCATAGCATGTGAGCAGTCTACACAGACTCCTTGGAAGGACATACGTAATTTGTAGGACCTGTTTTTTGAAAAGCCTGAATAAAACTGGATAGCCTGGTAGAGTCAAACTGGTACAATAAGCAATTTGTATTGCAAGTGATCTCAGAAAAGAGTAAGGTTATTCTTTAGTGACTTTTCACAGGCCATGAATTCCCTTCTCTCTAAATTCGCAGCATATTTTTTGAGACAGTCTCACTAAGTAGCCCTGGCAGAGCTGAAAACTCATGTGCCTGGCTCTGCCTCTAGGCACTGGGATTAAAGTTGTTCACTGCCACGCCGGGCCCTCAGGAGTAATTTATCAGCAGATAAATGTACCACTTCTTTCAACATTAAAAATACTCAATTTTGCCATTTCCTCAAATTTGTGTGAGATTATAGAATAATAAAGTGTGGGGCACAATGTCACAGCAGAATATATAAGCCGAGGTTCCACAATACTGACTGGCAGCCCCAAACACTCCAGACGAGTGTTTATGCTCCTTACCCAGAATCTGGATGAATGAAAACAGACTGTCTGACTGGAAAGCAGAATTCAACCGTTAGTGGAAACTTTTACGTTAATGGTCAAAAAGCTTCACACCTGTTCACAATTTGGGAATAATAATGCAGGTTTTATTATTTTTATGTTTAGTTAATTGCTAGACATAGCCAGCTAGTTCCTGGAAGCAAGACTTTGCTATGCAAACCAACCAATCCTTAGTGCAGGTCGTGGTCCCCAGCCTTTTATCAGGCTCCTATGACTAAACTGTGACATAATCTGCTGCACCAAATTGCTCCAGGTTCAAACCTCAAGAAACGAAAGGGCATCCCAACACCCAGAGCAAGTGAAATGTTTCCAACTGTTCAGTCTTCAGCTGCTGGGCACTCTCTCCTACTTCACTTGTTCTTCCTGAAAACCACAATAAAGGCTCTTACCCATGTCTCCCCTCACTCCATCTGCCCGGAGCCCACTCCAGGACTCACCTACATAGCCTGCATACACATCACACACCCCACAATGGGAGTTATGAGGAACTACCCCATCTGTGCTCTCATCCCTCATCTGTTGGTCCCGTCTACCTGGATACAAAGAGAATCCAAGAATGCAGTAAGACTTCCTTTGCCCATGTCTCTTCCTGGTCCACTAGCATGTGGGTCCTCAGGTGAGAGATTCTGGCTACTCAGGTTTTGTACCTCCAAGGTGGAGTTTGGGGTACAGCAGGTATTTAGGAAATGCAGACTGGAGGAATTAGTCAATACAGGGAAAAATGAACATATGAATGTTAAACAGGAGAAAGTGGTGGCTAGGCCCAGAACAGCAGGGTGTGCATATGTCAGGAAGAGACAGAAAGCAAATGGCAGAGAGCCAGACCAACTCTGCCTCTTAGTGTAGGCATAGCTGGTTTGCATCCAACACCAGTGACCCAATCATTTGCCAGACAGTGCCTACTATAAACTCCATATGGCCTGATGACCCAGTCTAGGGAACCAGGAAGTACCTACAGAAAATTCAACACCATATGGCCTGCTGACCCAATCCATTCACCATGCCATAGCTGGTTCTGAACACCGAAGTGCCTGAACCAATCAACATGCAATGTGTCTGACAAACCTGCCTATGGCACTGAGCTCAACAGCAGCATTCAGTAGAGATCTGCTGAATGAAAATGGCCTCAGAATTCACACAGAAAGAAATGTACTTTTCCAGGTAGCAACCAGAGATAACAGTCAAAAAAGCCATAGCTTTAAAATAATTTAATAGAGCTGCTGAATGTTCATTTCATCTTTTTTTTTAGACAGGCTTGCTTGAACCCATAGCTCAGGTGAGCTTCTAGGGTAGCTACAGGAGCACAGCAAGCACTGGCGGGGCCACAGGTGAATATTCCCTCCATCCCATCTCATCCCATCACATTATGCTATCTTCTGGCTCTTAATATGTAATCCAGGCTGGCGTGAACTCACCACGTGGTCCAGCTCTTACTCAGGAGAGACAAAAGAAGGACAGGGGACCTAGTGACCATTTGATTTTGTCTGCTTCCTCTTGCTATGCTTGCTTCTATACTTTTGTTTTTTAATTTATATTAGTATGTATTCATTTTACAAAGCGATGGGTTTCATGGAGTTAATTTTGCTCAAATATAGCCTGAACTTTGACCATATTCATCCCCATCACCCTTTCCTGCCCCTTCCGCCTCTCACTAGTCTCTCTCCTCTTTCCAAATGTCTCTTTCTGCTTTCATTTTATATGTGTGCGTGTGTGTACATGTATGGATGGGTGTGTGTACATGTGTGTTGATGCATGTGTATGCATGCGTGTAAACATGATTCCACACATGAGAGAAAACATCTGTCATTTTGAATCTAGCTTACTTTTCAGGAAACCGGATGGAGATGGTCACTACCAAGATGCTGAGAACTGTTACCTGGGCTCTAAGTCAGAGAAAGTGCCTTGCCATGGAGGGATCTGAAGACAGTCCTTACCTGTGGCCCCAGTGCTCCAGGAGTTCCTGGTGGACCCACATCACCTTTCTTCCCCTGAGTGTAGAAGAGAAGCCAAAGTTAACAGCAAACCACCATCGCTCAAAGCCTATGCAGTAATGTTCCTTAGGGGAAATCCTGTCCACCCAGAAACACCCTCCAGGGCAGCAATGTGGGCTCATCAAAAGGGCTGGAGCTGTGGGGTCTAGGGTCAACTTTGATTCCTCACTCCATAACTGACATCACAAATAGCACATGCCCCAAACTCCTAAGGCAGAGCAAGATACAATGAGTAAGAATATCTTTTTAAATTTTTTTGTGATCTTTATTTTTTGCATGTGGGTGTTTTGCCTACATGTTTGTAAGTGTACCCATGTCATGCAATGCCCATGGAGACCAGAAAAGGGCTTCAGATCCCCCAGAACTAGAGTTACAAATGGTTGTTAGCCATCACATGGAGGCTGGGAACTGAACCCAGGTCTTCTGCAAAGCAGTCAGTCTGCTTAAGCACTGAGCCATCTCTCCAGTCTTGAGTAAGAACATCTTATTACACCCTTGCCCTTCCATCCCTTTTATAACCTGCCAGATAGTGCTGAGTCTCTCCAGAGAAATTCTGTGAATAGGTCAATCTCTCTCTCACACACAGGTATATATACACACAATTACATGTTAATACACACCTATACACACACACTCCACTCTTCCTCGTTTTATCTTCATAAACTGTAACATCACACAGAATTTGTTTCTAAGTCTTGCTTTTGAACAGTAACTTGCCTGAGCTGCATCCTACAGGACTATATGGAAAGATCTCCCCTCTGCCTTACATAGCCATAGAGTGTTCACCCTGGGTGAGGCCAGGTTCATTTAGACAGTCTCTCACCTGCAGGAAGGTAGGTCAGTGAGGCTGTGTACAGCGTTCTGTGGTTAGAATCTGTGCAGCATGCACACTCTACCTCTGCTGAGAACAGCCACCCTCATCAACCTCAGAATCCCTGTTTAAACAAGGTGGGATGTGCCCCAGTGCGTACAAGATGAGCTTAGCAGGCGGAGTTGAGTGACAGAAGGTGTGCTCTTTTGATTATTGCCTTGTTCCTGGAATTCTTCCTGATTAAACAAAAGGACTACTTAGAAGTAAAAAGTGAAAACAAAAAAGATTTCATAAAACCCACATTTCTCAAGAAGGCTTTGTAGGACACTTTTTCTAGTTTTTCCTATGTAGTGCCATTTAATCTACTCAACAAAAGGACCCTGTGTGGCAGGTGTTCAGAGGCCCGGCCATACGGGTGTGGAAACCCAGGCTTGCTTGTTACACAGCTGGGAAGGGACAGAGTGGAGATGCAGCCAGGTTCTCACGGTCCTGAACATGAGTTAAGCTCAGACAGTGCTCTAGAATAGCTGCACATTGTCTGCTAGGTTACAACTGCTGGGAGCTGTCAGCTCTCCACTGAGTGACTCTGCTCTCTGTTCCTCTATGACTCCTGCTGTTCCCAGCCCCCTACAGCCCCATCTCCTACCCACACACCAGGCCTTGTCTCTCCTGCACTGAGCCCAAGCTGCCTCTTTGACTTTTGTCCTCCTCTGTCCTTCCCTCCCTCTTTCCTTCCTTCTTTTTCTCCCCTCTCCTCATCTTTCTTCCATACCACATGCACGCTCAGTGTCTGCTGAGGTCCCCTGGCCCCTCTCACCCCTCCCCTCCCCATACCAGCCTGCTTGCAAGCACGGTGGACCCCACAGTCTGTTAGCAAACGTGCTCCAGAGACCACCATCCTTTCCACAGCATACTCTCCCGGGTCACAGGTTTTTGCAATGCTGGTTGGTTAAGGACACATAGGTTTTAAGGGTACACAAGAAAGAAACTTGGTTGAGCTCCTTTCAATGGAGTCACTAAAGCCTCAAAAGACAGACACAGCCTGCTGCAGGTGAAGCAGAGGGTACACGCAGGTCTCTTTCTCCTCTCTGAAAGCACTAAGGCAGCAGCAGAGTGAAGCCATGGGCTCCGCCCACACAGGACTCATGGCTTCCTGAGGGTGGAGTGAAAGGACATTAGAGATGCTGGGTAGCTGTGCAGGGCTTGGGAAGACTCCACAGAGGATGGGGCACGAGGTGGTCCTGGAGGACAGAAGGGCCCCTGGGGGACAACTGGGTGCAGAGAAGACACAGTGCTCAGACGCAGATGTGAGCAAGGCATCCCCACACACCATGTATAACCGACACACATGACTGGGGGAGGCAGAGGCCAGCAGGGAGCACCAGAAAGCCTGAGCTACCCAAGGCAGAGCTACCCAAGGATTCCGGGGCTTAAAAGAACCACACAGCCTGGTCTACTGTGGCCAGGCTCCAGAACGGCAGAGCTGGGGAAAGATGGAGTTAGACTGCTCAAAATAAAAACAACACCTGAAGCTCAGTGTGCCTTATCCCAGCCCGGACCACTGCAGCAGCCCCCAGACAGGCACCTCCCTTCATCCCTTCCCTCTAAGCCCTGACTCTAAAGCACATTACCCTGCACAATACAATGAGGTCCATGCCACAGTGAGTTTCCTGACCTTGAAATCAGATACCTTTAGAAGTGAGCCAAGCCTTGGAAGTGCTTGGTTTTACCTTCCTTCTGACTCTGTACTGGTGACTGCAGACATAAGAGATTGATCATAAGAGAGCCAACAGCCTGCTGTTCTTCCTCAGGGAATGGAAAACAGACACTTTTAATGTTCTATCTAGACAGACACTCCAGGTTGTTCCATAGAGCATTGCTGGCTATTTACAAGATGAATAAACCATCTTCCCTCAAGGCCGGTGGGACCTGATGAATAATCACCAGAATTCAGAACCCAAGCCAACAGCACTGCTCCAATGAGGGAAAGGGCCATGAAAGGAATCAAAGAGAAGACAGACGGTGTGAAAGCCTGGCCATAGATGGAGCAGAAATAACGAGATAAATGTGCAGGGGATGGAGGCATGGAACATGAGCCTTGTCTCTCCCAGGTCAGGAAGCTGTGGGGTCTCAGCAGCTCTCTGCTTCCTCTGCAAGGCAAGAACTCATGTGTGCAAGGCTCCAGGATGCCATGTCCTCAGCTGACAATGAACATAAGCTGTGCAAGGGGCATGGAATGAAGAGGGGCCACCATGGCAGGCAGGATGCCAGATGCAGGGACCCAGAGATGTCACAGCAGGTAGGGGTGAGAAAGACATGCAAAGAAGTCGGCCAGCCCAAGCAAGCATCCAAAAAAGAACAGAGTGGGGAAGGAAGGAAGAGCAGAGAAAATGGCAAGAAGCCAGAGAAGACCACGGAAATCTGTGATCCAGTGGCGTCACAAGGCAGCCTTTCCCCTAAGATGGGCAGAACCTGGATCATCCATGAAGAGGCATCACCCAGAGAATCCCCAGGGTAGCACAGCTCTGACCAACTGTCTCCTGAGGATGCACCATCTATACCCCAGACCCCAGAGCTGCCAGGTGCCTCTGAGTTCCCTGTTGCTATTTTCTCCCTGAAGAACCTGCCAGGGTCCTTGTACAGCAGGTCGACCCTGCTAAGGGAAAGCTTGCTCTTCCCATCTCAAACAGTCAGAAGGCCTCGTCAAGTATAAGACCTATGAGGAGTGTTGTACTTGAAGATTCCAGAAATGGGACCCTACCCTCACTGTTACAGTGTCCAGTGTTCACATTTGCATCCCTGACAGCTCAGGTGGCTGTTTAAACAAGCCCCATTGAACTTCTGGCCTTTGAGAGACTTTTCTGCCTCTAACATTTCCCCCCCTTCTCAACTTCTCAAAATCACACCCCAGGGTAATACCACCTCTTCAAGGAAGGCCCAGCAATGACAAGGAATTATGGGCAAAGTGTGGAAAAACATAATTTAGATATAGACTTCCCAATATAACCCACAAATTAGGGAGTTAGAATTGTCAGAGGTAAACACAAATCTCTTGAGTGGGTCTTTGAGCTTGGTCCCTAGATGAAATCAATGAAATTCTCTGAATTGTTTTCCACTATGATAAGAAATCAAGTCTACAGTAGATAGGGAAGGGCAAGCCATTTAACTTACAAAGTCTTAGTTTAACAATGTAAGAAATTATCATACTGTAATTACTTCAGAAGGTAATAGCTATGACGTAGGTTCAATACCTAGAAGACTACATGAAATGACACAATAAATACTTAGTGGTGGTGGTAGTAATGTAGGGATTATGGTGGTGATGGTGGTGGTGGTAATGTTGATGATGGTGACAGTGTGGATGGTGGTGGTGGTGGTGGTAGTGATGGTGGTGATAGTGGTAGTAATGGTGGTGGTGGTGATGCTGGTGGTAGTGTTGGTTATGGTAGTGGTAGTAGTGGTTATGATGGTGATAGTGCTGGTAGTGGTGGTGGTGGAGATGATGGTGGTAGTGTTGGTTATGGTAGTGTTAGAGGTGGTTATGATGGTATAGTGCTGATGGTGGTGGTGGTGGTGGTGGAGGTGATGGTGGTAGTGTTGGTTATGGTAGTGTTAGTGGTGGTTATGATGGTGATAGTGCTGCTGATGGTGGTGGTGGTGGAGGTGATGGTGGTAGTGTTGGTTATGGTAGTGTTAGAGGTGGTTATGATGGTATAGTGCTGATGGTGGTGGTGGTGTTGATGGTGATGGTGGTGATGGTAGTGTTGGTTATGGTAGTGGTAAGTGTGGTTATGATGATGTTAGTGCTGATGGTGGTGGTGATGGTGGAGGTGTTAACAGTGGTAGTGGTAGAGGTAGTGGTTTTAGGTGAAGTTACCCTAGCAGCATCTGTGTGCTTTCTGCATTTGACATGTTCTGTTGGATTAAGAGTCTGTTTCCTGTCATTTTTCTCTTCTCTTTTAAATTGCTGCCCAGCAAAATATCTGAATAAGAGTTTATAATTTATCACAAGGGTAGATTTTTCAAGCCATTCCAAATGCCAAAATGCTAAGTGGAACTGCTATTTCCAGGGCGGCCTTTCTGTCAGTGGAGAGAGGAGAAGCCTATAAATTCAGAACAGCAGACCCTTCCTCGCCAGGATGAGTTAACACAGCCACTTGGTGGGGCCATTAGCAGATAAAGCGATTGCTGTGCAGCCAGCTGGTGAGGGCCATACGGTCTTCTGTGCGGCTGGCTGGTGAGGGCCATACGGTCTTCTGTGCGGCCAGCTGGTGAGGGCCGTATGGTCTTCTGCACGGCCAGCTGGTGAGGGCCGTACAGTCTTCTGCACAGCTGGCTGGTGAGAGCCATACGGTCTTCTACCCAGCTCCTCTTCTCTAGGCCTCCAAATGTCAAACATGATTATTTTCTACTGTTTAGATCTGAAACCAGGTGCTAGGGGACAATCTAGAGTGTCCCAACAGAAACCCTGGCTGGAGACCCTGGAATGAATAGAAGAGTGGCCAGGATCCAAGCAATGTGCTCCCATCTGCTCCAGCAGGAAGGAGAATGAATGCAACACAGACTAGGACTGTCATGAATGTGCCTATTTTTCTGCCTGAAATCTGGCAGAAGTCAGAGCTGGTGGCTGGGAGGGCATGCAGCAATCATGAGACCACAGTGCCAAGGGAAACAGAGAGTGAAGTGACATGTGTCTGCATTGTCACACGGATGTGCCTGGAAAAAGGATCCTGGACATCTGCAGGGCACTCACACCTGGGCAGCCAGCTTCTAGTTTAGAACTCTGTGATACATGTGGATACACAGAGCCCTAAAGTGGCACATGTTGTGAAGAGTTTGGAGCCAGGCAGAGCTGGTTCTGAGCCTGCCTCACCATACAGTCTGGGTGGCACAGGGCACTGGGATGCATTCCTTTAGGTCTTAATCTCCTTGTTAGTAGCCTGGGACTAAAACTACCATCCCTCACAGTACTCTATGAAAACTAAATAAGAAACATGAAAGCCAAAAAATAGTAAAGTTAGACTGGGGCAATGGCTCAGTGGGTACAGTGCTTTCTGCACAGCCAGGAAGACTTGAGCTTGGATCCCCAGCACCCATGCAAAAGTCAGGTACTGTGGGAACTGTCAGCAACACCAGTGCTAGGGGCCGAAGACAGGCATATGCCTGGTGCTCAAAGGCCAGGCAGGCTAACTGAATTAGTGAGTTCCAGGTTATGTAAAGAGAGCAACTAAGGTGTGAGCAGAAGAGGAAGAAAACACCTAACATTGAATCCCAGCTTCCACACACATGTAAGCATGTACACATACACATGGAAAACACTACAAAGTTGCATGTCTGCCCTGCCGGGACCATCTCATCTATTTCTACTTTCTTTTCATTCTGGTTGGTTATTCACATAATGTCTGTGCCACTACTGCAGGCGTTGGCATATCTTGCCAGCCAGTTGTAGCCTGCAGTTGTATAAGATCGATAATTGACCTTCTCCCCAGTTTGAAAGACACCTTCTTCATGTCTGTATAGCTGAGCCATTCCAAATTTTACATTTAAAATTTTTTAAATCTATTTTTAATTCATATATATGGATGTTCTGTCTGCATGTATGTAAGGGTACCCATGCATGCAAAGCCCATTGAATCCAGAAGAGGTTATCAGATCCCATATAACTATGGTTGTAGACAGTTGTTAGCCACCATGTGGGTGCTGGGAACCACTCCCAGGTCCTCTGAAGGAGCAGCCAGTGCTCTTAACCATGAGCCAATCTCTCTAGCCTCTAGTTTAAATTCTTGATATTTTTGTCTTGTCAAGACAAGAGAAACAAAAATTATCTAGGCTATTACATCTACATCTCAGCACCACAGAGCTGGGTAAGAGCCAAGTTCTCTTCCTTGAAACTGAACATCCCCTGTCCACAGCCTGTACACTGGTGATCAGATACCACCATGGGTCTTGTCCTTCAGCCCCATACTTGTGTGTGCCCAGAGACCCAAATCTGTGTTTGATCATTCCCTCCTGCATACAATGTCATCAGACACTACAGTGTACTTCATATGCATCCATGAATTGCATAAGTAAATGTGTATATAAATTTGTGTTTAATAGTATGGGATGTTCTTCTTTGTCCTGAAGATACAATATTAATAAAGCAATGTTCTGACTCTCAGGATCTTACCTTCTAGTGGACAGAAAACATATAGTCTCAAATCAGCTAAGTCCTGATTGGACTTACATGAGCTGGCAAGACAGGTGTTTCAGGGAGAATGGTGACTACAATGATGGGGCCTTTGGGAAGAAAACATCTCCAGGGAGCCTAGAGTATGCACATGCAGGAATGAATGAGCTTAGGCCAGCTCCTCTCCCCAAACATTCTAGATTCACAGGCAACTGCTCAGGTCCCACAGCAGTGAATTGATAATGATCTCTCTTTGCTCCCTACCTTCTAGTTCAGACAAGCAGAAGGACACTATGTCAAAGGATACCATCTCTGCCTTGACCGTAGGACACAAACTCCTTGTCTACTGTAGCAGGGGTTTTTGTTGGATGGTGTAGGCTATGCTATGTTTAGTTTCCAATTCCCTGTTTGCACCATGTAATTGGGGGTGGGGGGTACCAGCATTGTCTGAAATGAATGTATTTAACTTGCCAGGGATTATACTGTCTGCCTGTGGCTAATCTCTAAAACAGTGAGCCTGGAATCCATCCCCTACCCCATGTTTTAGACTGCGTCACCTTTCACAAGTTTCTGTGCCTGGTCTTCATCTGCTCTCTTCCTCCACACAGCCTAAGTGTGTGCTGATGCTCAAGAGTGCTTCACAGTGATGCGTCAATTGAAACTGATGAAGAGGAAATGATGGGTCACAACGAGGAAGCAGAGATATAATTTTTGAGTAAGTCATCCTGTCTCTGGTTTTCCTGACTCAGCCAGAGGATAATGGCACAGGATGCTGCTTCTAAGCCCACAACATCTTAATTAGCTTTGATTCTTTCCCCCACTGCTCAAGCACTAAGCTCAAGCAATGTCCAAAAGATAGAACACAGCCCAAATCAGTGAGCAGGTCCAGACTATCAGGGGGTCACAGGACCCCTGAATACCCTTCAATACTATGTGCAATTCATCAGGGGCAGCAGGGACAGAGAGACCACCATCTCCCACTGCACCCCTCCTCTGTACACGGTCCTGCACAACTAACAACTTCTGCCTTTTTCTCAGTCTCCTTATTGCCCAGCCTGTAAACTAAGCCAGGCTGGGAGCTCAGCATCCTCTGTGCTTCCCTGTCCCCATATCTGGCCTAAGTTGCCACCTTTAACCTTTGATTATTGTGGAGCTCCTGGACAATCTCCCTCCCCATAACTGATGCTCCATCCAGCAGCCAAGTGGATGTGCTCGGGCTTCTGCGGTCCCCGACACTCTGCAATGAGCCAGCACAGCCAGGCACAGAGGAGACAGATCACGTTGAGTGCTTGGCTAAATATTTGATGAAATTTCAAGCTGTGGTTTTCACAGATTTAGGTGAGATAATGGTATTATGGTTTGGCTTCTCTTAGAATCCTTTATCTTTTGGAGACACTGCTGAAATATTCATGTGAAAATGATGGGACTGTGAAGTTCTTTCAGCTGCTCTAGCGGTGGCTGAGTGAGTGTGGGGATAAATAAGACAGACTTTCCAATGACTTGATGAGAGTTCATTTAGCTATTCTTTTTACTTTGCACATTTTCCCCATAATAGAACATGGTGAAGGAGGACAGTTGCCCCACACTTCCTGCATGGTGAAAGCCACAGTCCTTTCAGTGGCACCCAGGGCCTCACATTAATGGCTCCTGACTGTTCTTATTTCATCTCCCTTGCTAGATCCCTGCTGACTCCAGCCACGTGGATCCTTATTCACATATACCAAACAGCCCCTGCCTCAGGCGCTCTGCTAACACTGCTTCCCCTGTCTGGTGTGACCTCCCCACAACCTGGCAATCTGGCCAGCTACCTTGCCTCCAGACAGCCTGTCCAAACACACCATTCTCTCTGGGGCATTTCTGCATCGCCTGCCTAAATGGTAGCTGCTGTGTCTCCCCCTGCCTGTCAGAACATCAACAGCATCGCGGCAGGATCAACTTGGTCAGGACTGTAGCTGGTGCACAATGATACAGACATGTTTGTTGAAAGAATAAAATTGTAGAAGGAAAGGCAAGGGATGGGATGGGGAAAGGACAAGAAGAGAAAAACCAATTAGATAGGAGAAGTAGAAAAGGAACCGGGAAAAGGGACTGGTTGAGTGTCCCAGTACAGTGTTAGCAGGGCTGGAACTAGAAGCCATGCCTGCGGCACTTAAGGGTTCTAACCGATGCACTCCTAAACTGAAGAACAAACGCAGTGTAGAGCTGGGTGCAAGGAAGCAGTGAGGCCCCTTCAGGCACACTTTCTACATCTGCACGACCATCTAACAAGGGGCCCTCAGATGGCACCTGTTCCTGCATCAGTCCCGGGGGGGGGGGTAATTAGCCTTCTCTAAGCTTAGTTCCTTCTATGTGAGTATCTCATTGTCTTTATCAATTTTATTGAGGTCTGATGAGGGTTAGCTTTAGGTGGGCATCAAGTTTTTAGTTGACTGTGAGGTTCTAAATCTTTTTAGTAACCCCCAAAACACTTAACAGAAGGTCTATGCATAACAAGAGTTCGGCATAAACTCTGCTGACATGTTAGGTGGAAAGAAAGAGGAAAAGCAGAACAGGCTCTGGACAGGGATGAGCAGTCCAAGTTGGGAGTACCCAAGGGGCCACTTAGCAGCTGAGCTCTGCATGGGCCTGGCTTTGGTTGACAGACACTATCATGAGAGTCCACTCTCTGAGTCTTTCTGTTCTGTTCATAAAATCTCAAAAGCTGGTTCATTTACCCAATTCCCATGTCCACTGAGCTGTGTTAAATAAGCCAAGTTCACATTCCACTCACAAAGGTAAAAGAGCTACTTGGACTTGGGATGATAACAGACAAGTCTGGAAGAACATCAAGTAGGTGCCAGGCCATCAGATCCAAGAAAGGGTGGGCCTGATCAGCAAGCTCCCTTCCTAGGTGGTGAATAAATTAAAGGATGTAAATGAAGATGGTTCACAGTCACTGTTTCTATGAACAGTTCTACTACCATGTAATACCATATTAGGAAAAGTAGTGCTTGCAGAAGTTCAGTACAAGCGAAGAAAGGTTCTCATAAACACTAATTATGTAACACGGAAGGTTACTGTTCTCTCTACAGCTGTGTGCGAACATGTTCAGAGAATAAGTTCCATGACAACTGGGTCATTTTGCTGTCCTGAGCAGCCTTAATCACAGCAACTTAAATACAAGGATTCATCTCTATAACAATAAGGCATCAAACTTGTAGAGACCAGGTGAGATACGAGGGTCACACAGCCTGAGGTCAAGCCCAGATGCATGCCATTTCAAAGTCATGGAATCTTCCTCTATACAAAGGAGAAAGCAAGATGCTGGCTACTTCATTTGGCTGAGAGAAGCGAAGGCAAAGGCAATGACTAGGTATGCTGAATGTGAAATGCTGTGTCCAAGGTCTGCTAGGAAAGTGACTGTCTTATGTCTCACCCGTGGTGCCTTGGAGACATCTTTCTAGATCTCCCCTGGCCTTTACCATAAGTTTTTCCTAGAGTCTTATAAATTCAAGATGTCCATAAGAAACAAAGTTGTTTGGGAGCTCACCAGCAGCCACTAACAAGTTGAGTCTGTTGAGTGACATCTGATTTTAGGGTGGAAGATGTAGAGTACTGTAGGCCCAACTCTCTCAGTAAGTCTGCACCAAGTAAGCAAAATCATTATCAACTGAATCTTCAGTCTAAAGGGGGAATTATGTGGGATAGGAGCTGCCCCTGTAAGATCCCAGGACCACCGTCCATCCATCATTATGTGGGATAGGAGCTGCCCCTGTAAGATCCCAGGACCTCCGTCCATCCATCATTATGTGGGATAGGAGCTGCCCCTGTAAGATCCCAGGACCTCCGTCCATCCATCATTATGTGGGATAGGAGCTGCCCCTGTAAGATCCCAGGACCTCCGTCCATCCATCATTCAGTGCCATTGCTTCTAAATGAAGCCCTCCAGAGGAATGAAGGTCGCTGCATCGGGGCCTGCCTTGCTCACTGTTAGATGTGGTATTCGGAGGAGATCACCCTTCAGGAAGTAGAGATGAGGGCGCAAGCTGCAGAGTCAGGCTGCAGTGAGTGTGAGTCCCCTGCTCTGTGCCAGCCACTCTGCTGTGAAGTCAGGAGAAAAAATGAATCCAGTTTGCTGTGGAGCAGCCAGCAGTGTATGTGACATGTGTACGATTCTGTAGCCTCCTACTTAACATCATCTCCTGCACAAAGCCCGGCAACTGCCAGTCTGGGCCAGCTGTCTATCTCTGAGTTCCACACTCCTCTCCCACCCCATACACATTGTGCCTCTTTCTGTAAGGAATTCTTACTAGCCAGGGGTATATGTTCCTACACACAAGACTCACAGACAATCAAAGAAGAGCACATGGCCTAGTCTCAACCAGATTATTGAACTGAGCCCAGCCTTTCTGCTTCTATTATTCACCTGCACACTCTCAGGGCTGGACTCTTGTCCTCTGTTAGACATTATGAAATGAAGGCCACTGTGGGTGAGCATCAGTAAGTTTACTTACTCGGAGCCCTTGAGACCCAGGGGGTCCTTCTCTTCCTTCTGGACCCATCAAACCCTTTAGGAGACAAAAAAGAGAGAGAGAGAGAAGAGAAAATGATAAGCATGGGCTCCATAGCACAGCACGCTCTACCATCTCACTCTTGTTAGACAGAAAATACCACTGCATCCCAGTGGGAAATCATGAAGTCCAAGGGAAACCACAGTCCATGCTCTGAACCCTGCTCTACAGCCAGACATCTGGTGGTCTCAATGAGAACTGTTCCCCATAGGCTCAAGGACTTGAACACTTGATATCTGATCCCCAACTGTTGCTGCTGCTTGTGGAAAGGTCAAGGAGACCTCAGGTGGTGTGGCTTCGCTGGAGGAGGCACATCCTGGGAGTCAGGTAGCCTTGCCTCACCTCCAGCCTCTTCTGCCTGCTTCCTTCACAGGCTGGCAGCTGTGAGCTCTCAGCTTTCTGTTCCAGCTGCTTCCTTCCATGCCTCCCTACCACGATGGAACTGTAAGCCAAAATAAACACTTCCTTCTAGAACTTGTCCTGGTCATGGTATTTATCACAGCAGCAGAAAAGTAACTAATGCAAGTAACTAATGCAACTATTTTGGCTACTTAAATGTGTGTAACAATAAAGATACAGGCAAAGTTATGCACGTTTTGCAGAAGAGCACCGTTATGCATGTTTTGCAGAAGATTATGCGGCTCCTTTCGTGGTGTGCATAAAACATGGAGAGGAATCATCCGGAACCCGTGTTTAACTCTAAATCCAGTGCCCTTTCACGTCAGCTCGCTGCTGCTTCCAAAGGCACTCGCTTGGGTTTTCTGACTCTCAAGGAATAAGGATAATCAATGTACGAAAGTTAGGAGAGGCAGAGTTGTCTGAGAAAGGTGTGTGTCAATTAGACAGGACACTGCTGTTCATGCAGCCTGTGGGGCCTCTGAATAGTCACTAGACATTACTGAATCTCCATCATGTCTTCTCTTCAGTGGAGAGGTGCAGCTGTCTGCTGAGCAGGTGAGAAGACACCATGCAGAGTGGACCCTCACGCCACTGCACTCCACAGGTGGTCTCAAGCAAGATGACACAGGACAAGCAGGGAAGCCGAGTGGACAGCTGAGACCCTCACCTCAAACTCTAGCTCTGTCGCTGCTTCTGAGTAAATTGTGGCCAGTAGTGCCTTCTGTGAACTTCCCTTTCCTTATCTTAAACAGCATCATCACACTAGCAGTCCCTGCAGCCAAATGTTGCATAGCTGTACAGTGCCAAAGCTGTGATTAGGGCCATGGACTTTTCTTTCTGAAGAAATGGACATGTGGCAGGAATCACAGGTGTGAATTCCCTTCACTCATAAGGAAAATGTATGAACTCAGGGCACAGGAGAGGAGGACAGCCCTGCGGGAATCATTCTGCCCTAAGCACTGACAAGCACCTGGCGTTGATGGGCTCAGCAGGCCCTTTGGTGGCTCAGAGAGACACCGGTAAGATTAACAGGGCCTGTTTCATGCCAGAGAATGGAGAAGTGGTGCGACATTTGGATTCAGAGTGTTATACGCCATTTCCATTTAGAGAACAGGAAATCTTTTCCTCTCTCTGGGGTTTCTGAACACAAACTCAAAAACTTTCCATTCTCCACAGAAGTCACTGAACTCAGCTTCTCTGTTTGATTCAATCCAATGAATATTTATGATGCAATTACTCTGTAGATGGCCCTGAGGTAGCTGCCTCTGGGGAGTTAAAAGAAGTAGAGATGGAGACTAAGATCCACACTAGGCTTGGCAAATCCTCACCGAGCAAGGCTTTGTGCATTGCATTATTAGTCTGTTTTAACCCTACACCATGTTTATGTAAGGAGTGATGATGGTGGTGGTAGTGGTGATGATGTTGATGGTGGTCATATATGAATAAACATCATTATCGTCATTAGGTACTGTTACCAAAGATTCAAATCCATGCTGTGGAAGAACAAAATAGGGATGTGAGGTCAGGACTTTGTATCCTAAACTCTGAGAATATTTCATATCCATAGTGCTGCTGTTTACCCACTGTGGACATACCCCACACTAACGCTTTCCTTACTGGTTATTGGCAGTATGCATTAAGTTCATATCAGGTGATAAGCCTCAGGGATTTGGGAGTACTGGTCCTGGCCTTACAAATTTTAGTCTCAGACCTCTCATTATTGTTCCAGTTTTTTGTTTTATTTTATTTTGAGACAGGGTCATTCTGTAGCCCTAGCTAGTCTGGAACTTGCTACGTAGACCAGACTGAGCTGGCCTCAATTTCACAGATATCCACCTGCCTCTGTCTCTCATATGTTGAGATTAAATGTGTGTGCCACCACACCTGACTTAACTGTTCCCCTTTTAACAGACTCTTTAGATAGGGTGCTTGCTTCCTGAATTCCATCTAATGGAATTTCAATATCAACACCTTGTATTGTGCTTAAGTCCTGTTCTATGTAATGCCAGAAATATACAATGTGGAGATCCTCCTCAGGACCACGGACAGTTCCCTCAGCCACCACTTTTCAGATATTCTGGAGAACTGACTTAGGAAAGAGGTTCAAGACCTTCTCTATGTCCTACTTAATGGATCATTGCATAGTGATGAAAAGTGCCTGGGCTAGAAAGTCAGGCAGATGTTCAAAGTTGTGTTTAGCTTCTTAATAGCTGAGTGGCCTATGGTAGCCACTCAATGGTTTCCATTGGTTTTATTGGTAAACATACACTATTGTATAGAAATCCAGTATTTGGGGGCTGGAGAGATAGCTCAGCAGTTAAGAGCATTGACTGCTCTTGCAGAGGACCTGGGTTCAATTCTCAGCACCTATGTGGTGGCGTACAACTGTCCATAACTCCAGTTCCATGGGAATATGACCCTCTCTTCTGACCTCCATGGGCAATGAACAACATAGGTATACTTACACATGTGGAAGCGATACACTCACACACATAAAATGAAAATAAATAAGCCGGTTGTGGTGGCACATGCCTTTAATCCCAGCACTCAGGAGGCAGATCTCTGTGAGTTCAAGGCCAGCCTGGTCTACAGAGTGAACTCCAGGACAGCTGGTACTACAAGGGAGACCCTGCCTCAAAAATACCAAAAAAAATGAAAAAAAAACTAAAATGAAAATAAATAAACTATAAAAGAAATACAAAATTTGAAATAATGGATATGAAGAATACATTTATATTCTTCATAGAGCTGGAATATTGAAATAACACTTCATGCCCCCAAAATATGTAGCTTAAATCTCTCAAAGATGATAGTGATGGTGGACAGCTACTGGAGATAAGCCTAGGGGAGGTAGAAATGAAGCTTAACTGGCTTAAAAGTTCTGATATAAAATTGTTCAAATTACACTGCAATTAAATATCATCTAGGTCTCTTATTTTCACCCCAGTCAAACATGTCCCAGTATCCTAATAATCAAATGGCCTCCAAAGCTCAACATGAATCACACTTATGGACGTTTATAAACAGAGCTGTTTCATGTCCCACAATAAAATTCAGTGATGTGGAAGAATCACCAATATGTTGCCTGGAAATGCAACTTTAAATGCACCCCAGCCCCAGTGGAGCCCACAGCATTCTTATTAATTGCCTTTAGTATCTGAACTTTCATCATAAATGATAACAGGGACCCTTGAATGTCCTCTTCCCAAATGGTTATTTACACATCATTAAGTTCTTAATAGAGGCAGAGGTCAAAGGTTGCAGCCTCTGAACTGCCGCATATTCAGGACTAATCGGAGAGGTCGGAAAGCAAATGTGCATGAAGAGATTCAGCTGACATTTGCGTGTCCAACCTGAATGGAAGCCGACAAAGCAGGAGACCCTAGTCCTGCCTGCGTGGGACTAGGGACTCTGAACAGAGGCTGCATGCCACTCATACCCATCCTGAAAGCAGTGATGGCACGGGTTCATCGTCCTATGGAGGACGGTGATAACCACAGCACCTGTCCTGAGTAATGTCAGAGCTTCTGAGATAATGCCCTGATCAGTACATAGGAAGACTGCACATTTTCAAACCTAAAAGTGTTCAGAAAAGCCCTGCACTGGGGAGGATGACTTACCGGAGCTCCTGGAGGCCCAGCTAGACCCTGGTGACCTCTTGGGCCTGGAGCTCCCTGGAAACACAAGACAAATACATATTAGTCACCACTCTCCTCTCCATGTGAGCAGAGCCACCACCACCCATGGCCCTTTACTGACTAGAATTTACTTCTCAGGTTTCCAGCAAAGGCATAGGCATGGACATTTGATTCCTGGCAGGATGCTGGATGTGTCCTTGACTAAATCCATCTGAATCCAACCCCCTGTGTGTGACCTTCATCCACTACAGCTCACCCCCACGAAAGGGACCCACACTCCCTTACCTGCTCCCCCTTCGGGCCCTCTCTCTGTACCTGAGAGAGAAGCAGAAAGCAAAGTGTTATTTTCTCTGCAATGATCAGCACAAGGCAGTGGCTTCTGACTTTCCTCTGAGTTTGTCCAGTGCTTGGAGGTGAATCCTTCTTTAGTTTGTTTGGATTTTGTTAAAGGTGTTTAATGGTATTATTGATTACTATTGATTAGTGGGTTCCATTATGACATTTTCACACATGTATATGATGCTTTTTCACACCCGCCTCCATTATCCTCTCTTCCCCCTCTAACTCCCACTGGTTTCCTGCCCCTTCTCAGTTGTCTTCCAATTTTCATGTCATTTTCCCAGTGATCCAATGATTTTAATTAGGGTTGCTTACAGAAGCATGGGTGAGGTGTTATCTACAGGATTCTGGAACCTTCCTAGGGGCTGCACCACTGAGGAGGTGTCTCACTCTCCTCTCAGCAATCACTACCCACCTAGAGATCCCCATCAAAGTCCTGCCATCAGGAGACTTCTGCTTTATGCTTGGAGATCAGGACTCTCCCGGTGACCCCAATTCCATGAGCATGAGTACATGTGTTCCACCATCAGTAACTCACCACAGAGCCCGGCACACCAGGGGGTCCTGCAGGTCCCACATCTCCCTGTGTAGAGATGGAAAACACATCAGTGATTAATGTTGCAACCTTCTCCAGCTGCCCCTCAAAGGCACTTGCTTATTCTTTCTTTTTTTTTTTTTGGTCTTTCAAGACAGGGTCTCCCTGTAGCTCTAGCTGTCCTGGAACTCACTGTGTAGGCCAGGCTGGCCTTGAACTCACAAAGATCCGCCTGCCTCTGCCTCCCAAGTGCTAGGATTAAAGGTGTGCACCACCATGGGGCTGGAGAGATGGCCTAGCAGTTAAGAGTGCCGACTGCTCATGCAGAGAACCTGGGTTCGATCCCCAGCACCCACATGGCTTATTCTTAAGTCAGGGATTTCTCTGTGCTCCATCACATACATCGTCATCATTACTTCATCCCCACCCTTTGCAACATTTGAGAAGATTTGCTGTCTGATTCGGATCTCTACATCAAGCTTATGGGCTTCCAGAGCACAGGGTCTTCTTTTCTCTTAGTGAACATTCAGTCCAATATCAAGATTTGGCTGATGTTCCATGGAACTTGTCCCAACTACATACTGTTTCAGAATGGCCTGTGAACCACCACTGGGAAATACCCATCTGCTACAGGCTGTGTTGGGGACAGAAGCAGCAGTAAGTACTCTCTTTCCTGAAGCCCTTGTGCCAAGTTCATAGTTCAGCATGTGATAAACATTTTTTGTTAAAAATCTAGCAAATAAGTAGCTAAGAAAATGCTGCGTGAATGCATTGTCCTCATCATTATAGCCCTCTCCCTCTTCTATCTTCTCTCTCTCTCTCTCTCTCTCTCTCTCTCTCTCTCTCTCTCTCTCTCATTTTCCCTTTTTCCAGCTCAGATCACTTGGGTTACATTCTCTCTGGTTTTCCCAGGTTTCCCAGGGTACGAGCTGCATCTTAGCTCTACTTGAGATATATCTGTCAACTGTGGCAATACAAAACTCTTTATTCTGTAACTACAATACCTTACAGCTAAAGCAAGGAAACTGCTTTTAGCTAATGTAGCTAATGTTCCCAGCATGAACACTCTTTAGTGTTTTACCTAGAACTTGGCTGAGGGATGATGGGATGCAGTCAAAAGCTATTATTCAATAAATTGGGAAATTAATAGATGGGACACTGAACAAAGATGAAAGCATCTATTAACCACGAGGAAGAGATGTAGCATTCTCTCCTAAAAAAATAAAAAGAAAAAAGAAAAAAGAAACAAAACAAACAAAAAAAAAAGAAAACATCTATTAAATCTCAAGGCAAAGGAGGAAGAACAGGTGACTGCAGGAATGCTTGCCTTCTTTCACTGCATTTGGGGCTGTGTTACTTGGACAGGGACACATCCTCTCCTCTCCTCTCCTCTCCTCTCCTCTCCTCTCCTCTCCTCTCCTCTGCTGCCATCAGCCCCTCCCTTTCACATCAAAACCAATAAAAGCACTTCTTGTCTGCCCAGCCCCATGCTTCCTATCCAGATCTAAAGCATGGGAAAACCACCATCCTTTGTGTGCAGCACCAAAAGCATTTCTAAAAATCTTGAGTGTGCTTTTCTCATTTTGTTTGCGTGTGTGTCTGTGTGTTCACATGTGCGTGGGTGTGCAGGGGCAGGTTTGTATATGCAGGTGGATGCCAGAGGTTGACATCAGGTATATTCTCTGTTTGCTCACCCCTTCAGCTAGCCCTGCTGGCCAGTTCACCCTGGTGTCCTGTTTCTGCATCCCCAAGTCAGGCTGCCACACCTGTCCCATTTTTTTTTCTGAGTGCCGTGGAACACAAGCACTCTACCCACAAAGCCATCTACTCAGCCCCTCAGCTGCTCTTTTATGTGCCAAAAACACTTGAGCAAAATGCCATATGTAAACCTGAAGCTTTATAAGCGAATTAAAATTTAATTGAAAGAAGGCTTGGGAATCCATTTTTCTTACTGTACATTCATTTGGGTTTCTCACACATTGTAACTGAGCTCTGCCTGACAGGCATCCTTATCTTCTCTGTTTCCAGTGTGCACATATGCTTTCATACCCACAAAGCCGTGCATGCCCACATGATGCATTTTAAACTATTCTATAACCTATCTGGGCACCTGCATAACATACATGAATGTATCATGCATTCCAGTGGTAGCTCAAAAATCCTCTGCACACCCTCATGAGCACTCAACTCCTCCAGGCTGGTTCCATTCATCTCAAGCTTCCATAAGGTTTGTTAATATTTTGGTAATATACAACTGCTAGAAGCTGTACTATAATATTCTGTGTGGATGTCATCCCCACATGTGACAGTGGGCAAAAGCAAGGTATAAATGTCTGACTAATGAATGCCTGTGGCTCATGGCATCTCTCATTTACGACTTGTGGCTCTAGTCTTCCTCTTCTGTTCGTCATATGTGTTTGGCATTCATCTCACCAAATAAAAACTGAGTATTAATAATGGTTATAAAATAAGCCAATGCATGTTTTAATTCCTTGAAACTCATAATGTTAGATAACAATCATTTGACATATCAAATTTTCATTAAGGAAAAATAATATCCTAGCTTTCATCCATAATAATTATGAAAACATAACTAATAGCTATTGGGCAGTATCTATTTGCCAGACCATAATGGCTGGAATTGATAGTAATAAGTCTTTTTTTCCCCTAGGAAAACACTTTTCTTATCTTAGAGATGAGGAAATTAAAACACAGAAATGTTGAGCAGTTTGTTCAAGGCCAAAAGATTAATAAGTGAGATGCTTTTTTTTTTTTGCTAGCCAAAATGGTCGCTGCTGGGGCTGCTGCAAACACTAGTGGTCGGGACAGAGGTGGGACAGCATAAGACTCATATCCACGTAGGCCAGAGCTTGCCAGGCTACAAACATGTAAGCATTTGGCCAAGAGAATAATTTATCTTTGAACAACTTCAGTCCTGATCAGGTGACCAGAGTCCTGGAGAATGTGCCAAAGTGTGACGTCTCTCCAATGAGAATAATGAAACCCTGAGAATCCGGGTTTCCTGAACTGAATACAATGCAGAAAAGTGTGTTATTGTATTCCCTATAGAGCTTATGCTGGGCAAAAATAATTTAAGAAGTAACAGATTCGGCTCTTTTCAGACTTACTTTTCTGCTACATGGAAGGATAGGTTTTTGTTTTAGGATTTCACAGCCTTCAACAGGCCAAAGGACATGTTGAAACCTTAATTCCAGAATAATACAGAGAAGAAAACATCAGCCCTAAAATCACCTAGCAGAAGAGAACGATTAACCCAACTAGAAATTAAGCCAGGTGAAAAAGAGAGGGACAAGTAACAGTCCTGTTCTTCAGAGGAGACTTCTGCCTATACTTTCTATTTATTTATTTACTTACTTACTTACTTATTCATTCATTCATTCATGTACAAGTCACAAATTATCTGCTTCTGTAAGGAGTTTAAAGAAGCCCTTTTCTGCAGTTTCTTTGTATGTTGGGAACTGGACTATTGTAATACCACCATCAGATGCCTCCTGCAAGAGCTGAGACAGGAAGCTGCTCTGATCCCACAGGGTCAACACTCAGTGTCCCTGACCTCATTAATACTCTCCTCCCTCTCTTTTGTCGATTTTGGGGTCTCCTTTCTTCTCGGAGTCAGTATCCTCTTGGGTGCTCTACACAGCCCAATATCATCTTTCCTGCTGGGATCTCAAACCACCACCCCAGTTCATGTTTGCTCTCTTCCTGAGTGGAACACTTAGAAGTCATGATTCACACATCTTCATTGTCACTTCACAATTTGCTAAGAACTTTCTCACGCAGTCCTTTGGGTTGAGACATAGAAATTCTGAGCATCAATTTATTAAGCTAACCCCCATTGGAATGTGTTCAAAAACAGATGACTGGTGTAATGGGATACAGCTGTTAGCTTATTTATTAATGGCTAAGCACATTTTCAGGATGGATAAAAAAAAACCTTTGTAAAAGATTGTTAGAAAGAGGGAATTGGAGGAAGAATATGAAGAACAAAAAGAGTTGTTGAGATATGTTTTTTACTTATAGTATTCTTTAGTTCAAAAATCACATTAAGTAATAAAAGATTTTAATATATCTGGATATTATATTATTCATATTTCCTTTGGGGTTTTGTGTTTTAGTGGCTACTCATTCCTAAATGAATAAGAAACAAATTTAACTACCATAACAAAAATTGTCCTTGTTGGCTGGGTTCCTGAGCTCAAATTAACTTGCTTTGTGCTCACCCCGTTCCCACATTCTATCCCTCCTGAGGTACTGGCTCGCTTACCTTCTCTCCCTGGGACCCTGGCACACCAGGAACACCAGGTCTGCCCTGGAGGAAAGAACAGAGAGATGGGTTATGGAAGGCGGTAGGGAAGAGTAGGAGGGTGCAGGGACGCATGGAGAAGGTGAAGGTTCAGGCAGTTGAGGACCCAGCTCTATGGTTTGGTTTTCCTGCAGACCCCAGGCTCTCTGATTCAAGGTTTTCTGGGGTTTGCTTCCTGCTAGGAAGTTTTTCCTCTGATAATCTAAGCTCTGCCCCACCACATTGCCCATTTAGGGTCACGCTGCTTCTACAAGGTAGACATTGCAGTCTGAAGAAGCAGGACGCTGACAAATCTTGCCTAAGGATAAGGGGGCACACGAATAGGACGTGGACATGAAGCAGAAGCTGTACTCCATCCAGATCTGCCTTGGGCCAGGCAGTGGAGGTCAAAGTCTGATGGAGCTATTTGCAAATCTTCAGAAGTCTTGGGACTGGCTGGCCTCCAAACTCAGAGAAGAGGGGAAGTCTGCTGGGATTCTGGCCAAGACTAGGAAAGTGCATGTGGAAACAGAGGCCCAGAGAGCTGCATACGAGAAAAAGAGATGCTGAAGACATAGTCCACCTCTTCTTCAGTGTCTTCACACAATGCCTCCTTCCGAGAGTGAGAAGAAAGCGCAGGAGCAAGCACGCATATCTACTACAGGAAAGGAAGGGGAGGAGATCTGCGATACACACTTTGTGCCATGTGTTATGCTGCTCAGGAAGAGAGTGGGACATGGATGATGGTCTCACAAACTCTGGCCACCACTGGGCACAGAGTTGATAGAGACTCCCCCTAATGCACAGAAACGTGTCTGCGGATGTGTGCCCAGCACTCTCACTTCATTCACTATAAGTGAAGTTCATCCAAACCTCTCCAGTTTCCAGTTATCCTTCCAGAGCCCAAGGCAGAGGGGCACAGTCAGGGACTCTTCATGTATTTCATAGACACATCTCCTTCACTGTATCCATGAGTCCTGTGAACTCCAATATCCTTCAGCATATGGGCTGCTTCTAATCTTCCCCTCTACAGACACACTGTAGACTCTACCCCCGTTATACCCATACCTGTGAACAAGTGAATTCTCCACAGTCTTAGATTTAGGATTTTACTCAAAGTACAGAGGATATGGATTAGTGTGTTCACTGAGATCCTGTAGCTCTGGAATTTACAGAATCAACACAGCTCAAGGTGCTTGATTCTTCTGTTGCCTCCACTGTGCAGGAAGGAAGCTGAGGGTGGTACTAAGCTATAGCCAACCTTCTCTTTAAGGAACCCAGCCCCAGTACCCACCTACCTGCTCTCCTGTCTCTCCAGGCTTTCCGGGGAATCCATCCAGGCCTCGCTCTCCCTGGCAAAGAAGGAAATAGAGAAATGAAGAAATAGATTTGGAACTGACCTGGAAGCCTCCACCTGAAAGTGAGCTCTTAGAGGACATTATGCAAGCTGCTAAGGGAGAGAATCAATGGTCCAACCCCAGCTGTAAAACCTGATAACCACAACAATGACCAGCACAGTAACTATCTGCATTGGAGCAGTAGTGGCACTTTTATCATGGGGATAATCAACAGTTATCTAATTGGACATAAAGCCCTCTGGGTGGGAGGGAACTCATGGGTGGAACTGTAAACATAGTCAGTTACACATGGCTGGGGAGGTCATAGATCCTAGAGAAAAACCCATATCTATGTCTGTCACAGCCCTAGACAAATGTCCTTTTTTACTGCATACTCAATATGGACCCTTATATTTACAGGCAAGTATATCTCTCCCCACTCATCAAACAAGCTTCTTTTTTGCAACAGAGTGAGATGATTACAGAGTTCTAAATTAGTTAAACACAGAGAATAAGTGTCTGTGAGACACCTAGCCCTAGGTGACACATCTACAATGGGACCTCTACATCTAAGGCTCACAGAACTCAGAAGAACAGTTGGTGGAGAGAATATTAATACGACCCTCACCAGCAAAGCTTCCTCATGTAACAGAGAGTAATTAATGCAGAAAACCACAACTGCCCCAAATGAAGAGAATAAGAGAATAAGAGGCTGCATAGGGCATGCCCCTGGATGGGATTCCTGCATCAAACCTCTGCCACCCATGGCTCGGGGGCCACTGGAGAAGTGGGGGGAGACTATAGGAGCTGGGGTAGTAGTGGATGATCACAAGCACCTTGCATCACTTCTCAACAGAGATACATACAGGTAGGTATCCATCAGAGAAAAGCATGAGAGAATGGATTAGGGAAGTAGCAAAAAGCTGAGAGGCCAGAGAGAGACATCCAGAGACTGAAGTAGAGAGTAAGAGAGACAGGAGAGAGTCAGAGAGACAGGAACACCAAGGCAGGAAAAGTGCTTAAGACAGGGTCACAGTGTGAAAGAGAGAGACAGAGATAGGGACAGAGACATAGAGAAAAAGAGAAATGAGACCGAGATATAGGCAAAGAGACAGATGGAAGGGAGAGAGGTGAACGAAAGGGGAAAAAGAGAGAGAGGCAGCTCGAGCAGAGGAAAGCAGCTGTGACAGACATGGGAAAGAGACCCAAAAAGAGTGGGGTGGGACAGAGAGACACTGAGACAGAGACCCAAAAAGAGTGGGGTAGGATAGAGAGACACTGAGACAGAGAGACCCAAAAAGAGTGGGGTAGGATAGAGAGACGCTGAGACAGAGAGACCCAAAAAGAGTGGGGAAGGACAGAGAGTCACTGAGACAGAGAGACCCAAAAAGAGTGGGATAGGACAGAGAGACACTAAGACAGAGAGACCCAAAAAGAGTGGGATAGGACAGAGAGACACTGAGACAGAGAGACCCAAAAAGAGTGGGGTAGGATAGAGAGACACTGAGACAGAGAGACCCAAAAAGAGTGGGATAGGATAGAGAGACACTGAGACAGAGAGACCCAAAAAGAGTGGGATAGGATAGAGAGACACTGAGACAGAGAGACCCAAAAAGAGTTGGGTAGGATAGAGAGACGCTAAGACAGAGAGACCCAAAAAGAGTGGGGTAGGATAGAGAGACACTGAGACAGAGACAGACTCCAGAGGACAGTGGGAATGACTGACAAACCAGACAAACAGGGACTAGATGGACAGAGACAAATAGATCAGAAAGAGAAAACGTCAGGGTGTGTGTGTGGGGGGGGGCAGACAGAGGGAGGACAGAGAGCTAGAAAGCAGCACAGAGCAAGGAGGGACTGACTCCTTTCTGGAACCATCTGTGGGTCACTCCTGCTAGTGTAAGATTAAACTCCCTCTCCTCACCTGATTTTGCTTTGGTCTCAAACTTTCCACAACATTTCCAAGCATTTGGGATCCATATGAGTCAGTTTCCCCATCCATAAGTGGAAAGTGTGATGTTTACCTGATGCCCTGAGAATCATTGTTCTATGAAAAAATAATGACTGGCTAACAGAAAGAGTATATTCAATGTTGGTGAAGCAAAATAAGAGTCTGTCTATGTGGAAGGGGGAGAAATCAGACATCAGGAACCGCACAGAGGGGCAGCATGGGGAGGCCAGGGATGAACACAGGAACGAGGACTCAGGCTCTCTGAGTTCGAATCCTGAGTCCGTCTGTCTGCCTCGACCTTAGGCTCAGTTCTCGTCTCAGGTTGAGATAATGAAATGGGAAAGTGAAAAGATGCAGTTGCATTACAAAGACTCTAGTGGGCCTGTCCAACCTGCTGCCTGAGGACCACACAGTACATGCATCTGGGACTGCTACACATGCAGCCCCACACAGACCTGCACTTACTCAAAAGGTCATGTGAGTGTAAAGAGCTGCTTTTGCTAACTGGATCACACAATTCTTGAGCATGAACTTTGTAGACAGCCACATGGTGCTATAAAGTCAAAGGGTCATGCCTGTAAGGCTGGTTCCCACACCCCTCAATAGGGAATATGTTTGTTCAAATGAAGGTCCATCAGACCCTGTTCTAGTACAGATGTTGAAATGTGACCAACTCACCTAAAACACACTGAACACAAACATGTAACTATGGTCAGCAAATGAAATCAAGCCTCAGTCAATGAATACAGCAAGCTGAAGCTGGTCAGATGGCACCCTGGAGAGCCCTGAGATTCCCAGTTCCAGTCTTGTCTCTAAGTCCCAAGCAGTCCTGTGGATGCAGTTCCCCCTAGCTGACAGCAGAGGGAGAACTTACCATATGCAGAGCAGAACAGACTGCTCCCCTCCCATCTGGGCTGCCCCTGGACCATTCTGAAATCTCTATTCTATTGCTCACATTTAATGTCCAGGACACTGGTGTGCTTCTTTTCCTCTCCATCTCAACAAGACAAAACCAGCTACCACCCCTGAGTCACACCTATCCTCACCACAGCAAGAACTTTCCTCCGTCCCTTCTTCGGACCTCTGATGGAGCGACCTGCTGGCCCTCCCTTCCTTGCTGTTTGCTTCTCCTGCCCCAGGCTGGCCTCGTTCTGCCCTGAATACATCTTCCCCACAGCGTCCTCACCCTCAGCCCTACCCTGGCTCCCACTCATTGATTCCCATTGTCCCTCGTTCCTGACTACTCAGGCTCACACTGTAAGACCGCTCATGTCCTTCCTCACTTGCACTCACGTTCTGCAGTCTACTACACTTCTTGTTAGAGAATGCACCCTCCACCCACATGCCACTCCTTTGATCACAGGGTGCCTCTTTCCAGAAGCTCACCCTGCATGTTGACCTCTGCTCACTAATGTCAGAGGCAGTATCAATGGATAAAGGTGCATGTTTGAAATGGACAGACATAGGGTATACTCTCCTGTTCCAAATCCATGAGCTCAGACAAGCACTTTAACCCCTACAACCACAGGGCACTTCTTGGTGCTGCTGGTGCTCTGTCCATCTTGCCTTTGTTCATTGGTCAGAATGTAGGAGGGGACATACAAGTGGCCTAATGCTGTCGACTACCACCCAAGCTAGATTCTACCATTAGCGCCTAACTCAAAAGCTTTCCCTCTGTGGAGATCCTCCCTTTCGTCTCTTCTTTGGCCACCCAAAAGCGGTTTCCCCTTGGAATCCAATAGCCCTCGCCTTGTCCTCTGCCTAGACGCATGGGCTTTCTCTGCTGCTACTTTGTATGTGGGACCTTCCCCACTAGGCTGAGAACTCTTAAGGTCAGGATCCTTATTGGATTCATCTCTTGACCCCAAAAGGACATGGTGTGCTAGGTAATGCTTAGTGAAAGATGGAGGTCTTGGGAACTTGAGAATTGTATATACTGCCCAGGTACCTCCAGGCCAATGACGCCTCTTCCCATGAACTCCACCAGGGGGCTGCCTCCTCCTCCTCCGGGTTCTGAGTAATCCAGTCCTAAACAGAACACAACCTAGAGATCTTTGCAGGATGAACTCTGGGAATTCTTCAGAACCTTAATGCCCCAGATCTCAAGTTTCTGGATTGCTGTCCCATAAAAGTTGAGACAAAGACCCAAGGAATATGTTTCTTTGTACCATCACACAGGGGTCGCACGGAGAAATGATTGTCCCAATGAGATCCCATAGACAGGGCTGCCAAGAACAATGATCATGGAATGAAAATGTGCGATAGAGTGCCTGGAACCATAGGTGGATCTTAATTTCAGTTCCAACAAACACAAGTTCCCCCACGTGTCTAGGGAGTGCCTCCCAGAAGCCAAGTCCTGTGTTTGCTCTCATGGTTGCTGTGAGCAGCCACTTCCTGAGACAGGTAGTGTTTCTAATGGATAAATTAGGGCTTGGGTCTAAGGCATTAAAACCTCATCTAAGATCTCAGAGTTCGCAGAGCCTCCCAGGGGCACAGCCCGAACCCTCTCACTCCGAAGCTGGCATACTCTGCATTTCACCAGGGCCACTTTGACCTGAGCTCATCTGGGCTCCCACCACAACAGGACACACACAGAGTTGCAGAAGCCCAGTGCTCCTGGCTACACATGGCGGTCTGGACATGTCCTTCTGGGCAGAGCCAGGGTGGAGGGCATGCAATCTTCGGTTCCTTTGTAAGTGGCCTCCGCCCTGCACCTTGACAGATACATCTCAGTTTGCCAAGTACCCCACACACAGAGGCCCCTGGACAGTCCTCTCTGCTTCTCTGTCCCTCAAGCACAGGGACCTCCTTAGCCCCACAGAGACTCTACCTGCTTTTTGTGTCATCAGATACCTGAAAAACTCTCCGGGGAGGTCCGTCTCCCCGTTAAAAAGAACTCACTCCTAGCACTCTTGTCGAGCACAGTGATGGGGAGGCAGTGGCTTCCTCGGCTGGGAGGGACCCAGAAGCTATGAAGACGCACCTCAGGGAAAGATGGGAACTTCCAAACTTCGAGGAGTTCCTAAAACTAAAGCATTTAAACAACCATCAAATACAAGAGCTGGAAAAAAGGCCTAATGTAGCATAGGGCCCAGGTCTGTGTCCAATAGGGAGGGAAACTGAGGCTTAGAGAAGAGCCTAGGTAGGCCTACCCTATCCTGCATGGCAGCCAGGGAGGCCAGGATCAAAGTGTCCTTATATGCACACAATATGATTCCATGTATGAAAGACCCTCCACAGAGTTCCTACAGCTGATAAGCACATTCAGTAAAGTGTCAGGACACAAAATTAACACATAAAAATCAGTAGTCTTCCCACATACTAAGACAAATAGACAGACCTTACATGGTCATGGATCGGTAGGATTAACCTAGTGAAACTGCAGTCCTACTAAAAGTAATCTCTAGATTCAGTACAATCCCCACAAAAATGACAGTGTGCCCAACAGAACGGCACTGCACAGTCATTTCAAACAAGGATGAAAAAGCATAGAGCAGGCTCGAAAACACAACCCAGGAACGACAGAACACAGGTCAAGCACAACACATGTAGTGGTGTGAAGAGAACCAGATGCATGCAAGAAGCTCTGCAGGGAATACAGCAGCAGTGTGGCTGTAACTGAACCAGGATTGGGAGATTGAGAGCCAAGTTTGACTATGCTCCAAATGTAGAGAAATAAAACTATGTCACTTAATGATGAGAACATTCCTCATGGGACTACAGAAACAAATGCTTTACAAAGATAGACTAGGGTGCAGTCTGGCAGGGCCTCTGACTGAAGGAAAGAGTCCCCTGTCCAGGTTTTGAGAAGCTCACACATGGGCTTAGAAGAGAGGGCTGTGAGCTTGTCAGCACCACTGTGTGAGGAAGGAAAGGGTGAGTTCTGCAGCCCTGGGTATCTAGTAGAACTCTGAACAGACATGGCCTTCCATGGATGGGAGGATCTAATCAGGGCATTTTTACTGCTGCTACCCAGGGAATGTTCTGAAGGACCTATCCTGAGCCCGTTCAGATGTGTTGGCTGCTGCCGATCTGCAGGCATGTCCATACCTGGTCTATACCTGGTCACCGCACATCATGAATGAGGCAGCAGTGCAGTCAACAGTGCCCTGGGGCACATGGATCACCCTCCCTTTTCATTAAGTTGAGGAAATTGGAAATGAGAAGTAATGAGATTGCCAAGTAAGATGTGAGTCCCTGGCTGGTGACCAGGCCTTCCCAGCTCCAATGCAGGGCTCTAATCTCACCTCTCTGGTCTGGAAAACCTCGCCTCTGATTGGGCAAGAAAACTGTGAGAGCGTAATGTAAAGCCTCTGATTGGGCAAGAATACTGTGAGAGCGTAATGCAAAGCCTCTGGTCTTCTGTGTAGTTTATTCTCATGGCAGGAAATGAGCTCACACTGTCTGCATATCTACCACATACACTTGTGTGCACACCTACACATGTATGCACATAAACATGCACACAGCCAGAGAGACCAGTCCCCAGATTCTCCATCTTTTCTATGCCAGTACTAGTCATTAGCCAGTAGAGATGATAAATACCTTTTCTCCTTGAGTTCCCCTTTCACCTCGTTCTCCTTGGAGGCCCTGGGGAAAGAAGGAGGAATGACTGACATACCCTGCAAGGTGGCCCCTCTGATCTCACTCCCTGGAGACTGCCTGGCAGCCTGCATCCAGACACAGCAGCGGTAGAGGGGAGAACCCTGTCTCACCGTGTCATCCACATGGAAGCCTGAGTTTCTCCCTCAGCCTGGGAGCTGAGCCCAGCCACTTCTAGGTAGAGCTTTGTTCCAGAGACTGATCCCCTGGCCTGGGCTAACCTGGTCCTCACAGCCATGGACGGGGAACTATCTGAACTCACCTGGCCAAGATAAGACGTGTGGCTTTGCCATTAGACCTAGAGCCTGCCATTCCATCAGGATCATAGAATCTAGCCAGGGGCTCCCACATGGATCTAGGGGCACTGGACTCCTTTGCTCTACCTACTCCGGTGATTAAATTTCTTCTGTCCCTAAGTCTATCCACCTCCTTCTAGAGTATCACCCAGACTCTGTGATATGATCCCCATGTGGTCCCTCTCTCTTCTCTTCTTTCCTGAAAAAAGAGACCCTCAGATTGTCTCAGGAAATGTATCAAATATGGCAGATCATTCCCAGACCCGATGCTGATCCTAGGAATCACACACACACACACACACACACACACACACACACACACTCGCACGCACATGCACATACGCACGCACGCACACGCACACACGTTTGACCCACACAGGGCCAAAGCAATGAGATGCTGACCTAGAAAGAGGGTCTGCAGGACCTCCAGTGTGAGTGGACACTGCCAGCATGTTTATTCTGTCTAAGCACTGTGGCCATGTGTACTGAGACCAGAGGTCTTAAGGAACCACAAGGCAACGAAGTTACCATGTTTAAAAGTTGTTTGCTATGCCTCCACTTCTGTTTGCAGGCAATTTCGGATCTCCTTCACGGAAAAGCAACAATAGGTGTAATGAATGATCAAGAGGCTGATTTGTCCATTATTTACCACACCCACATGATATTCACATCTTTATCACATGATGCTCTGGCTCTGCTGTAGGGACTGGAGATCCAGTGGACACCATATTCTTTCCCAGAGTGGAGGAGTAGGGAAGTAGATAAAAATGGTTTCTCCATGCCAAATCTCATACTCCCAGACACTGTCGTCCATTGTTACCAGGGGGCAGTTCTCTGGGAATATGCATTTAAACATGTTCCCCAGGTGACATGAATACCAAAGCACTTTAGAATCTCTGGTCTTGGAAAAGGGACGCTAACATTTCCTTAGCCTCTAACCAGCAGATCTTCATTATAGACACAGAGGTAAAAGACTGGCTACAGATCCAGCTCCTGATCCCTGCAGAGAGGGGCAGAGCCACCTCCCAGGCAAGGGTCTTGACTTACTGGAGGTCCAACATGTCCAGCGGGTCCTGGAAGTCCGGGTGGTCCCTGGGGCCCCTGCATTATAGAGTCCACGAAGATTAGGTATGGGATGGAAAGAAAATCAGTCAGTGACTGTTTGCTAGAAATATCCATGACTTCTTACGCTACCTGTACCACCTGCACAGGGGGTCCCCTTTAGACACCCTGACCTGACCTCTGCCTCCTCACTCCTGAGAGCTGACACCATCAGATGCCTGGTAGTACCATAATCACAGCCAGAAATGCTAGACTTCAATGACAGGCTAATGGCATGGCTGTCTGAGCCATGATGGACCCAAATCCAACAGACCCATTTGTGTGCCCCACCCATCTCCCCTGGTCCAGCTACACATATTCGTAGCTTCTTAAACTATGCAAACTGATTATTGTGCTGGTCATTTTGATGCATGGTTTGTGCAGCCCAGGCAAGTCCTGACAAAGCATCTAACAGAATTATGTAGAGCTTGGAGGCTGCTTGGCTGCCTCTATCACAGACTTCAATAGCCTTTGGGCAATAAACTTGGAAACATCTATTAGAAAACTACTAGAAAAAATGTGTTTCTTACTGTAATAAAAATGCAGTTCACGCAGATACACATGCATGCTTTGCTACTTCACTGATTTTTGTGGAAAACAAATGAAAGTAGAAAAGATGCTCAGGTGTCCTAGTGGGAGAAATGTTATATAGATTGCCATTGGACAATATGGACAATATCACTAACTCCAGTGCACCAACTGAAGAGAATGAGCAAGCTTTATCTGTATTAGTGTGGGAAAATGTCTTGATCCTCCTCTACTGTTAAAGGAGAAAGATTATGTTTTTCAAGTGTACAGCCTATTGTTGTAGGAGGTTAGGAGGAATTCTCTGTGTGGACATATACTCGTATGCATAAAGCTGTTCGAGAAGGAGCCACGGATCCATCCAGGTATTTTGTCTACACCCAAAGTAAGTAGTTCTGCACCGAGACCTTTCTTTCCAGCAGAAACACAAGCAGAGTACATCTCTGGGCAACACTTACCCGAGTGCCCACCTCTCCGGGCAGCCCCGGCTCTCCAAGCTCTCCAGGCTCCCCCTGCACAAAGTCAGCACAGAGTCAGTCAGCAGGACACAGGCCCAGGCACACCAGAGAGCCCACAGCTCCCTGGAGGGTTCATTCCCCACAGTTCAGAACTCATCCAAAAGAGGGACCACAAGCCATGAGGAGCCCAGCTCTCCCTCCGGGTACTCTTTCTGCCAGCCAAGGAGTACAGTGCTCTCTTCTGTCACTGATTCCTACTGCTGAAAGCCAACAGAATTAAATCCCAGCAGAGAGTATTAGGTACAGTAGCGACCGCCCTTCTGATACTGGCCAATTTTTTTTTTTTATTTTTTTACGAATCATTCTTTGGATTCCTAGCTCATGCTCCAGGCCAGGGGCAGATGAGATGAAGGTATGGAATCTTGGGTAAGAAATGGCAGGCCAGGCCAGGCAGGTGATGGAGCCTCACTGGGTCCACGAAGGCTCGTGTAGTTATGAGCTACAGACTGGGGTTAATCCTCAGTGTGGCTGGCCCTCAGTCAAGGCATCAGACACTATGTGAACAAACAGCTTCCCAGGAAACACTCGCCACTCGTGTGACAACAGGGGCTGCGGATGTTAAATAACTACAAGGAGACACTCTAGGGACCTGAGAACGCCTGGTGCAAACTAGCCTTGCTCAGGTGCGGCAATAGCCAGGCCACAGAGAACCTGGCCCAGTTTTGCCTTGGATAGTGAAGACAGAACTTACTCTCATGCCTTTACTGCCATCTCTTCCAGGGGGGCCAGGCGGACCCAGGGAACCCTAGACAGAGAGAAAGAGAATACTGGTCATTGGAGGATAAGACAGAGCGGGGCAGCAAGCACCGGGCAGGAGGAGGTTCCTTCTTCACCCCAGGTGTTCCTGTAGCCTTAAATACACTGTGGACCACAGTTCTCTGCCTGTCCTTTGCCTGTGGAACCTTTCATAGGCATGTTAGGACCCAGTGATCCGGAGGAGGTAGAGAAGTGGATACGGCTCCCGGCAACCCCAAGAACAAACCTGAGTCCCGGGAAAAATGAGCACAGGAGTGTGCTGGTAAATGTGGTTATGGCTAAGTTGTCGCAGCCTTCTTTCCTTTCAGTATGGAATAAAAAAGAGGAAATGCTGAGATAGTCTTTGATAAGCTACTTGTATACCTGGGTGGAGTTTTTGGAAAGGAGAGACATTCCACTTGGTCTTTAGGTCTACTGGGCTACCCTTGCCTAAAAACAAGGAAGAAAGAGGGCCCCCTGGGGAAGCCTCACAGAAGAAAGGATTGCTCATAGTGAAGTGTGAATGTGCCTGCAGCCTGGAACTCGCTGTGTAGACCAGGCTGACTTCAGATCACAGAGATCCACCTGCCTCTGCCTCCTGACTGCTGGGATTAAAGTCATGTCCCAACACGCCCAGCTGTAGTGCGGTCCTCTTTGCACCAAACATCATAATCATCTCCACTGGGGAGATCACTACCAGGGCAAGAGGCTCAAACTCCACATACTTATCAGTGAAATGAGGAACCACCCTGTTTGGATTCTCAGACAGGAAGGGACAAGCAGTTCAGGTGGAAGTGAGTCTTCAAGAGATGAGTATTGGTTAAATACAAATTGCTTTATCTTCAGGCTAGTTGTGGCAGAACCAAGAGCAACCATAACCCTGTTGTGATCATGATCTGTTGGGTAAGAATGAAGACACTGGGCCCTGGTATCATCTGCTTTGCATGCTCACCCCTTGCCTGGCACTGAGGGCTCTGTAGGCATTGCTGAATAGAGATTATCTCTACAAACAAATATTTTCTAAATCTCTATCTCATGCAGCTCATCCAATGGAATATTAAGAAATTTGCCCAAAGTCATAGCATTTAGTATAGAAGAGTTAGAGCTGGGACCCTAGAATGTGCTTTTGAATGCAGTCACCTCACACCTGAGCTCTGGGGACACTCTGCAATCTTGTGGCCCAAGCGTTACCCTCACTGTATATTAGCATTGTCCCACAAAGAGTGGGATGACGACTCCTAGGACCGGCCGAAGTCCACATGGCGAGATGAGGTAGGTAGAGGCAGTTTGGGGGAGTTAAGACCTGAGCACGTGGCTATAGCCGTCCCTTACCCCGGAACTATGTCCTTCCCCATCACACTTAGCAAATCCCACTTACTAGAAATACAGAGTCCCTTTACCTCAAGAGAGATAGAAGATCAGCACAGAGCCAGGTGACTAACTAGTGGTCAGGTATAGGTGTGATGAGACCCCATGTGCTCCTCCGGCCTCTGCCTCAAAGCCAGTGTTTTCCCCATGGCCCCTCCATCCCTGGCTCATTCATTAGCAGGACCCCAACCTCCTTTATACTACATTTACCACAAACCTAGGGCTAGGTCAAAATTTTCTCAAAAAAGGGAAGCATCACAAAAGAGTAAGTCCAACCTCTGAGGAAATTGCCCTCAATGGTCCTGCCCTCCGAACCAGTTCTATCTGCACCAAGAATCCAGAGTTCACTCAATACACTGGTTACCCACTTGAAATACCATATCCTTGAAAGGTCAAACTGTCTTCTGGCTCCTACAGGGTGGGATGACCTGCAGATGCAAGCAGGGAGGAGATGTCCAGATGGGCTCCTGCCTTGGGGAAAGAAGTGGGGACAGCAGGGCACAGCTGCTCCAAGGACTGCTAATAAAGGGAGTCGGGTGAGACCCAGGACAATGCCAGGGAGAACTCTGCAGACTTCCGGAACTTTGCCTTTCCTCACAGAGGTCACTTTTCTGGACTTGTTCTTTTCTGTTACACAGATTCCCAGTGGAGACCTGTGTGAATCTGACCCAACTATAACCTGGGAACTCAAAAGCCTGGGAAGCAAGACCACATTACTCATGCTTGCTGCAGATACTCTCTGGACATTGATGCTTTCTAAAGCCCTGCAAATTGTAAAGGAGGTAATGAAAGACTCATCTTCCACAATGCATCTTGGAGTATGCAACCCACACAGGCATAAACCAACACTCAGTACAGAGGAAAATGTTCTTAGGAGCTCGCAGACTGCAGCTCTGAGCTTACCCACATCTCTCAGTCTGCTGTCTTTGGCCAGGCTACTGACATGCTCTAGTTCTCAGTTCCCATCTTCTCCACCCACAGGGATTTTACACCTAGATTAGGGGCTGGGCTTCCCAAGGGCAAGGAAAACTTGGCAGTTTGACTTAGGTTGCCTGTGTGACAGAACTGACCACATATGCTTTAACACAAGGGCCAGTAACAGTTCTTTGTGTACTGAGTTCTTGAAGATGACCAAGCCAGGGTCTGGAGACATGGCTCAATGGTTAAGAGAACTTTGTTCTTCAAGAGGACCCTAGTTGGGTCCGCAGCATCCACACTGAATGGCTATCACCTGTAACTTCTGTACTAGGAAATCTAATGCCTTCTGGCCACTGGAGACACCTGACCTCCTCTGCACATATCTCTACATGGGTATAAATATAATTAAAGATAAATGGTTGGATGGAGGAGGGGCTCGGGAGTTCCCAGCCCTATTTGAAGAGCCATTGGCAGATGACTGCCCTTGGGAGAAAGAGAGTCACTTTTCTTTAGGGATGTAGATCCTGAGAGACGCCCATGCCTCAGTAGATGGTCCCACACCCAAGTATATATGGTCATCATTAAACAGAAGAAGTGGGCATTAAATAAAAAAGAGCACATGAATTTGAAGGGGGAAGAACTGGAGGGCAGAGAATTAATTGGAGGGTGGACTGGATTGAAATTATACATGTATAATTAGTAAGATATTTTTTAAAGATAACCAAGCCAGAAAATTGACCCAGCCTGAGCAATTTCCTTCCTGAACTAAAGCCATCATGAGACTCAGGCATTTCATTAGATGGGTCCTGGTCCTTATGAAAACCAATGTTATTTAACCTCTCACCCTGTCTCATTATATAAAGACAGTGTTTCATGTTGCTTTCAGATGAGAAATGAATGCAAAGTTGGGGCTACATCTCAGTGGTAGATCACTTGCTTGGCATGTGGAAGGTGCTAGACTTGATCCCCAGCACCACAATATCTATCTATCTATCTATCTATCTATCTATCTATCTATCTCTCATCTATCTATCATCTTTTTTCTTTATCTATCTTATATATGATAGATACTATATCTATCCTATATTATATTTATATATAAATATATATGCCAGTTATTTGTTCTTTAGCGAAATTTATGCTCCCCTCCCATGTTGGCTTGCTACAGAGGCAGAAGCAGGAATATTGACAGCTGGATTCCAACCCGGGCTACATAATGAGGCCCTGTCTCAAAAACAAAGATAAAAACAAAATCAAAATGAAAGCACACCCTTCAGAACCATGTTGTGACTAGATAAAAGAGAACGGAGAAAAGAGGAGATTGCCCCAAAGTTGGAAGGTCAGGACTAAGAAGAATTTCAAAGGGAATAGGGGATAGCTAAGATGAAGTAGGCAGATGAAAGGAGGGAAGGGAGGGAAGGGGGGGATCTGAGCTTCATGGGTCTGCTGTGCTCTGCTAGATCAGCAGAGGAATTTCATGGTCTGAATGTTTGTGTCCTGTTGGAAATCATCTGTTGAAATGTACCCCAATGCAGTGATATTAAGGGTTGGGACTCTGGAGTAGTGGGAGTCGTGTCTTTATAGAAGAGGCTCCAGAGAGCTTGTTTACCTCTTCTGCTATGTCAGGACATAGCCACAAGCTATTGTTCATGAAGGACCAAGTTCTCCACAGATATGAACTCTGCAAACATCTATGCCTCAGGCTTCCTGATCTTCAGAACTGTGATCAGTGAACTTCTGTTGTTTAAAAATTAGTTACTTGGGGGCTGGAGAGATGGCCTAGTGGTTAAGAGCGCCAACCGCTCTTACAGAGGACCCGGGTTTGATCCCCAGCACCCACATGGAGGCTGAGAAGCGCCTGAAACTCCAATTCCAGGGGAATCCGACACCCTCTTCTGACCTCCGCAGCATTGCATGACACGGGTGCACAAACTTGCATGCAGACAGTACATTCATAGACATACAGAAATAATAAATAAATTTTTTTTAAAAATTAGTTACTTGGGACTGAAGGGATGGTTTAGTGGTTAAGAGAACTGGCCTAATCACTTCTTGCAGAGGGCCCAGGTTTGGTTCCCAGCACCCACATGGCAGTTAACCACCATCATTAACTCTAATTCCAGGGGATTTGACACCCTCTTCTGACCTCCATGGGCACTGCATGACACAGGTACACTTACATGCATATAGGCATGACACTCGTATACATAAAATACAAAAAAATAAAATATTAAAAAGCAAAATAAAATAAATGGGCTACAGGCAATTGATGATTGCTGCCAAGGGGCACTTTTCTTTATAAATGTGTCCACTGGTAGACTCCCATGCCCCAGCAGATGACCCAACACTATGTGCAGCATTCATTTGGACTCAGTAGTTTAAAATAAATAAATAAGGACCAGAAGTTGGGAGGGAGATCTGGGGGGCTCCAGGGAGAGTTGGGGGAGAGGGATGGATGGATACAATAAAGATATATACATATGTGCGTGTGTGCATTTTTCAAAGAATAAATAAAAACTAAAATTTTTAAAAGTGTACTCCATCCATGGTATTTTTCAGCAGCATATCAGACTGAGATACTTTCCCTCCTGTGTCTTAACTCCATGAACGGCTGAGAGCATAAGGAAAGGGGAGTCATGTCTGACACACAGGGGCCTGGACATGCTTTCAATACAGAAATTCAGAATAAGCAGCAAGTGCTGCATTCTGAGTAGACCGAGGCTCCTCTTTTCTCAAATAAAAAGGAGACCAGTACTTGGGCTTCTAGGAAAATGACAAATAGAAAATGCACCTGTCTCCACAGTAAGAAGACAGCAAGGCTCCGGGACAGGGACCTCCCCAGTTCCACTGAAACTGAGACTCAAAGTTTACATTTGATTCCTGGTCCAGACTTTGGCTTCTCTGTCCCATGCACATAATCACTCCATGATCCCATTTGGAGATCCATGGGAGGACATCATCTGGGAGCAAATGACTCACCTACCCACCCCCACTTGTCAGCATTAGGAGCCCTAGGGGTCATACTGTCACTTAACTGGGCAGGTGCAGGTACTGGAGAGCAGACATGTCCTGTTCTTAATGAACTGACTTATTTCTAAGTCTTCACTGCCAGAGGATATGTGTCTGTGTGATTCGTCATCTAACAGGCAGCAGGCACAGCAAGTAGAGCCTTTTGAGTGGAGTCTTAAGAACATTCTAGACAGTCTTCCTCAAAGTGTGGCTCTGCCTGGGCCCTCTGTTAAGCAAGCATGTTCTTGGCTCCCTGCAGTCTTAATGAATTAGACACTCTGGGACCTGGCTAGTCAATTTGGTAAATACTCCATGTTATTCAGCTGCTGGCTGACGTCTAAGAATTTCAGACAAATGCAGGCCATGGAGACAGGAAACATGAGCTCAAATCCCTGCCCCAGCACAGAGGAAAAATCACCAGTTCCTGGCCCCACAGTCACAACCTGGTGAAATAAGGATGAGGAGCCCCACATCAAAAGCTAAGCTAATTAGCGTGCGCAGCAGGAATCCTGGCAGGTCGTATTTGTGAGCTTTTGACACTGTCATAATTCTTAGATACCTTAGATGTCCTGGGAACTATTTCAGATGAACTGAGGAAAGGACTGGACCTCTACATGTGCCCATGTACAATGCCCTTTCAGTGGACACTCCCTGAGACCCCTGAAGTCTTGGAGATTGTAGAACTGCACTTCAGGGTGACACGGCAAAGCTCTGATATTCTGCAGCTGTCAACTGCCTCTGGGGATGAGATCTCATTGTTTAGAATGCAGAAGATGTGACTTGGTACATAAAGATGGAATGCTGCCAGTCTACCAGTAATTAACATTTCTGAGTTCTACACAAATATGTCATTTATTTTCATTAGCTCGTTCAGTCTTCACAATAACTGCCTGTTCCATGTACTGCTGTATTTGCCAGCCTACAGAAAAGAAAAGCCAGGGTTACAGAGTTTATGTTATGGCTCCTATTCGTGAAGCTGTTAAATGGTCAAACCAAGGTCTGGACCCTGTCAAGTCTGCCTCTAGGGTCCACCTGCTTAGCCTCTGGTGACCTCAAAATAGTATCATCTAGAATTTACTCTTCTTGTGTAGACTCTACCTCTTTTTTGAAGTCCTTGGTCTTAAAATCTGAGTCTTGGAAGGAGTCACAGCGAAAACTGCAGAGCACCCCCCCCAATTCCATTACATCCCAAACACTGAGATCCTTGAACTCAAATCTCTCCCAAGGTATCTTTAAGCACCACTGATAGTCTCTAAGGCACCTTTAATCTCTCAGTGTTTCTCCTCAGCCTACAAGGCTACATGAAGGCACACAGCAGCCATCCAATTTTCCTCAAATCCTTCCCTTTGTCCCTTCTCCCCACAACTAGGTTTATATACATTTTACATAATGTTTTACAAGTGACAAAACATTGTGTTTCCAGCCATGAATTCTCCTAACCACAATTTTGCAGCACTGGGTCCTGTTGCATTATTTACACATATATCCAGACATTTCTCCATGCACTCTGTTAGGCATCACTTGTTTCAAGCTGGATGCATAAATTATTCACACACATTTCTATTCTCACTCAGGAAGTCCACGTGGATATGAATACATGCATGTCTCGATGTGTCTTCTTAGAGTAAGCCTCAATAGAAAGTACCAAATAGAGAGATGCCTACAGGGCAGGCCACTCGGCCCCTCCTCTGTTATTTTGAAGTCCAGATCCTCACTGACAGAACCAGCCCTATGCAGAGTCCTGATGCAACCCCTCAGGTGATAGAGCAGCACTTGCTTTCTGTCTCTCCCCATAGTCTACCATCTATAAGGATTTCCTCTTTAGTCTCATACACTCCAGAGTCTGCTGTGCTGTGCTATGCCCGTTATGTTGGTGAGAAAAGAGAATGCAACCTTCGTAGCTGGGAAGCAGGCTAGCCCCACCACCCTCTCCCAACCCCTCTGTTTAGTCCTGCTGTTACCACCTACTTTGCACCTCATCACTTTCCCTTTAAATCTTCTGGATGGTCCCCCATAAGATCTACCTGGTGTCTGCTGGATGAGCATCCTCAGCCCCACTGAGCACACACAGACGTTTCAGTGGTCCTCTCCCACTCACTCTATCTGAAACCTCAACGTGCTTTGGTAGCCGATGCCCTCCCTGCATAGGGTCCTCAGGTTGCTTCCCTGGCTCTGTCTCTCAGCCCTTTTGAATTCCACGAGTTACTCTCTTCCCTAAGCCTCATCTGAAGTGAGCCCCTCCTTCCCTGCTCACGTTGTTCTGCACTCTGCTGGATGTCCTGTCCCAGACCTCCTCTTCCTAAATGCTGGTCGAGTGTCCTCTTCTACAGCGGACTGTCCCATGGGCCCAAGACATGTAGGCCCTGCTTCTCAGTTCTTACAAACATCATTTACTGACTCTCCCTGCTCACTTCATTCTGTGTCTGTTTATGCTTCAACTAATCAAGTCAGGGGATACACTGAGGTCAGTCTGTAACCAGGGGACCTCTTCTCAACACTTACATTCTTGGCAGAGGACATGATATAGAACACCACCCACAAGTCCACATGCTCCATCTTGTGCCCCGGGGGCGAATGATAAAGAAAGGGCTCACCTTTTCACCCTTTTCTCCTCGGATGAAGGGTGCTCTCCCCTGGAGAAGGAAAACAGAAGGCACAGATTTACCGAGGGATGTCTCCATGGAGTGGCATCATCCCAAGACTCAAACAACTATATACTTAGCTCTGCCTGGGAGCCCCTGAAGGAGAAGGAACTGTTACAATGAATATGGCTTCTGGGGACTGTGGTCTCATTTAATTGTTTTTCAGTACTGTAACATTATAAATACCAGTTATTGTTTCTATACCAGCTTTAATAGAATATTTATATTTCACCTAATTTTAGTATATGTATGGAGTGTGCAATGTTAATCACATAATGACAGCAACTTTGGAACACTCCCATCTATCCAAGGGAGCCACGCCCACTAGCAGTTACCTCCTCCTCCCAGTCCCAGCTCTAGGCAATCAGGAACTTCTTTTCCTTCCTTACAGATTTACCTGTTCCAGCCACTTTACATAAGCATAAGCACACAATAACGTGGCCTTGCATGACTGCCTCCTCTCCCATGAACACTGCTGCCTTCCGTCAACTGAGAGAGGTCTCCATCCCTTGTTTCTTTACTGTTACTCTCTTCCCTTCTTTCTCACCTTTCTGAGCGGCTCAGATGTGCTCACAATACACTTCAGACTCCCCACATTCCTGTGACGCTGAACTGTTTGCTCTGCTCTCTCTGTATGTCACACTACATAATTTCTATCTACCTTCAGGAATGCCACTTCTTCCTTGGTCCTGTTGGGACACTGTCATATTCATCTCATCTCAGCACAGGATCTCAACTCACTTATCTTATGCTCCATTCTTTGTTTATTTAAGTATTTGCTGCTGCCATGATTTCATTTCTGTAAGAAATGCTCCCTTTGGTTCTTTGAGCACAAAGCTGCACCTGTTAGTTGGGGGGGGGGGTTCCGGGTTCCGTCTATAAAGTCCAGCACCTGCCGCCTTCTGGAGACTCTTCCTATTCTCTCTTGATTTGGTTCTTTCTGTGTCACATTTTCATATTTCTTTACATGTTTTATAAGTTTTTGTTGAAATGGACATTTTAGGAAATATAAGGTAGCAACTCTGGTAAGGGACACTTCCTCTTCCAGGACTTGATTTTTTTATGTTCTTGTTTATTGGTTTCACTGGGTTTTCATTTTTGAAATCTTTGTGTGTGTGTGTGTGTGTGTGTGTGTGTGTGTGTGTCAGAATGTGTGCATGTACACAAGCCTGCATGTGTCAGAGAAGGATGGAAGAGGGCATCAGAATTCCTGGTGCTAGAGTTACAGGTATTATGAGCACTCCAATGTGGGTGCTGGGAACCAAATTCCGGTCCACTTCAAGAACAGAAAAGTATTCTTAACCACTGAGCCATCTCTTCAGACCTAGAGGCTTATTTATTTTCTGCATTTGTGGTATGTGTGTTCCTGCATGTTTATGTGTGTGTGTGCGTGTGCTTGCACACCTACATGTGTGCATAAGTTTTCCTGTTTACTGTAGCCTGTCTCCTTCCCCAAAGTCACATGTCTGGTATGACACTTCTGGACATGACAGCACCTTGGGGTGTCAATGGCTTTATCAGAGCTCTTTTTGGATTTTGTTTTTATTTCTTTTGAAGCAGGGTCTCCCTGTAGCTCCAGCTGGCCTAGAACTCACTACATAAACCAGGCTGGCTTTAATATCAGAGATCCACCTGCTTCTGCCTCCTTAGTGATGGGATTAAGTGCATGTATCACCATGCCTGGTTTAACAACACTCTTTGACACACTCTGCTAATATTAAACCTAGCTTCTAAGTGGATCCAATCCCACTATTACTGTTTCTTCAACACCTAATGGCATTAGCTGCTCCCCTGTCTGATCCAATTAGGAGCATTAAGATCCTGTGCCTGGTGGCTGTGGTCAGTCACTGAGATACACTTCTGACCTCAGTGGAGCTACTCTGTCTCTCCTCTTCTTGCTGGAGAACTTACTGTCTCCTGGTGCTTCTTGGTGATCTCACTGAACTTCCATCTCCCAATTGTTAACCACCCACATCTGCTTGCTTCTAGAGAGGAGAGGTTTGCTTATACTTATTCTTCCCTGACTCCATTTCAAAATTAGCATCTTTGAGGGATGATTCAGATTCCTCTCTTAAGGGCTGCTCCTCACCTGGAAGGCATCTCTTACCACATCTCCTTTCTCTCCCTTGGGTCCAGGAGCTCCCATTGGTCCAGGATCTCCCATGTCTCCCTGAATGTGTAACAGCAAAATGAGCATTAGGTTCAATCTTCCCAACAGAGCTCCTAGACTGCTACTCTCACAGGCTCCATAGCCAACCTTGTCCCAGTTCTCTGGGAGAGCCGAAGTCAAGCTAGCTGACTGCACAAAAGGCCTCCTGTCTGGAGAAAGCTCCGGTGCCATCCCTTCGCATTCCTTGAATTTGTTCACCACTCAGTGAGCACCACCAGACTCAGGACCTGTGTCTGAATGTTGACACTGTCTTACATCCCTAGCGTTAACCTGGTACTGAGAAGGCATGTGATGGTAATGTTGCTGAAGAAATGCAAAACCAAGTACGATGGGATTGAGAGACAGGGGACAGAGGTGGGGTATGGGAGCAGGAAGGGTGCATGGGAGGGGGAGTTAGATGGGTTGAGGGAACTCTACACAGAGAAAGAAAAGGAAGAAGGAAGCAACAACAGCAGGAGGAGTGGAGAGGCCCTGCTGCCTGGGTGTCTCTGCAACCACACTCAGCCCCTCTTCCAAACATTGGACTAGGAGAAGACTCTCCCACTCAGTAACCATTACAGTTGGTAAGCCCACCTCTCCATGTTGTAAAATCCAAATAGTAATGGAGAAGGCAGAATTCTGGAGAATAAGGGAAGAGAAGGAGGCTGCTTATGACCAAGGATGGAGCACTGTAGGGCAAGCCTCTGGTTTTGTTCAATTACTGAATTTGCAAACTTTGTGTCTAAGAAATTTATACAGTTTAAATACACTCTAAAGCCTAACTCTCGATCATTTCTGGAACCAATCAGCTTGCAAGGAGTGAGGCAGAGCTAACTGACCTTGGAGGGTTGAACCTATTGGCACACAGAAGCTAGACCTGTGGTTGGACAACCCTGCTTCCTCATAGTTTCAGGCTGACCAGCGCAGCTTGGAGCAGATCAGTGACCCTCCACTTGAAAGTCATGCCACCCACTCTTATCCCAGCATCTCAACCAGCTCCAGGTGGCGTGGTGGTAGGACAACGCACCATTTGTGTGCTTCCACAGCCAGCAAAGCAAGAGCTGCCTAGTCTATGCAGGTGCTTACCTTCTGACCAGGGAGCCCCACAGGGCCATCAAAGCCCCGTTCACCCTGCAGAAAGACAAAAGGAAACAATTAAGGCTGTATATTAACTCTCCCAAACTCAAAAGCTAGTCTTGTGGTACACAGAGTGTTGACCAGAGAATTGGGCAAGAAACTGGTTGATGAGCTGAGAATCCTGTTCTCAAACCACAAACCTGGAGGGCAACTTTCAACACAACCTCCAGATGCAGCCATTGGATAAAAGATAGAAACACACTCAGGAACAAAAAGGTGAATAGCCCATGCTCTCATTTATGCTGGGAGGTAAAACATCAAACCTAGAGAAGCAGAGATCAGAGCAGGGGTTATCAGTGGCTTGGAAGTCAGGGAAGGGGGGTGGTTCAAGTCAGTCAAAGGGTTCAAGGCTTCAGTTAAATGGGGAACAAATTACAGGCATTTGCAGATAGATACGTTATTCAGCTTGATTTACTCAGTAATCCCACACCAAATACATGAATTAGAGTATCAGTTTACACCTCATAAATACATATGATTCTAATTATCAATAGACAATAAATAAATGAGCTTTTTTAACTTGAATGTTATCACTTGATTAAAAAGAAAATTATTATGGTACTATTGGTTCATGCAATAACTATTTACTAAAATTCAAAATGTGACATATCTAGGGCTGGAGAGATGGCTCAGTGGTTAACACCAACTGCTCTTGCAGAGGACCCGGGTTCGATTCCAAGCACCCACATGGCAGCTAAGAACCAACTTTAACTCCAGTTCCAGGGGAATCCAACTCCCTCTTCTGACCTCCACAGCATTGCACAACATGGGTGCACCAACCTACATGCAGAAAGTACACTCATACACATAAAAAATAATTAAAAATAAAATAAATAAAAATGTGACATATCTAAAGTATTTTCTAAACTTCATTCAGTTTTTAGGCTGTGTAAAAGATCTTGCTAGTGGATTTAAGCGTGATCTTTAAACCGACGTTAGCTGCATTGTTGCCACGCTGAGAATGAATACACAATTCTTATATTCTAAATGTAAATATCACCACATGAGCAGACCATTTGCATGTGCTCCCATCACTAGCAATTATAATATACATCAATATCTACTTATCTGCAGAATCCGTATTTGGTAAGTACAATCACAGACACCCTCAGCACATGAGGATAAATATTTGTATGTATTGGACCTCCACAGGGTCCATCGAATGCCTGGGGCACTGTTCATGTCTGATCACAGAGATATAAACAAGGTCTCAAAAGGGTAGCTGACCTCATTGAATAACGGAAGATCTAAGCAACAGAACACAAAGTTACCATGTGGCCAGAGCGCTCCCTCCATGAAGTGGATTCTGACTCCCTGGGTCCCACCGTGGGTTTTTATAGACTCACAGGTGGAAGAGCCAGAGCACACACCTGCCTCACAGGTGCAGAAGTAGCCACTCCACGTGGCCCTTCTTCCAGGTGGAGGGAGTACAGTGTCTCCTTACCCACCTGGCTGTAAAGACGCATGTTCCCTGGGGGATCCTGGACTAAAGCTGCCCCTCCCTAGCCAGATAGCAGACCCAGATTTGTCAAGGCCTTAATTCTGCTGGTCTGAAACTCAGTGGGAAAGACAGAGCAGGTGCTCACTATCTACAGAAACCAGGAATGATGAGTGGAATAAAGGAGTAGAGTAGCAGCTGGTGGTGCGCACACTGTGAGGTACAGGACTGTCAACTGAAGAGCTCCGACAGCAGGACGTTATCTGGTCGAGAGCAGCAGAAGGTGTGCACCTCTATCCCTCACTCCCACCTGCCCATCTCCTGTCTAACCATCTGACCCATTTCACGCCCTTACTCATCTATCCATCAATTCAGCCATTACATAGTAGCTGCTTCTGGGCCAAGCTGTACAATCACCCCCAAAACGTGAACATACAAAGATCCAGTCTCTGTTACTTGGAACATAGCATTTTACAGAAACAAAATCAAAGACATATCATCAGTGCACTGTGGTCTCCGTGGTCACTGTAGTAGATGGAAGCTCAGCGAGAGGGAGAAGACTTGGTTTCTAAGAAAGAGAAAGTACTAAATAGTTACTGAAGTAGATTGTGCAAAATATAAGGGATGAGAAGAGGCTTGGAGGGAAATCACAGACACTCTTATGCTCAGCAAAGAGATGCTGGTCGTGTTTTACAAGAGGGAATTAGCCAGGCAAAGCAGCTCTAGGGTAAGGAAAAGTATCCCATGCAAAGGTGCTGTAGTTGCAAATGACCAAGGGTGACAAAGATGGGGTCCTGCGAGAAACCAGCGGTTCTTTCCTGGCCTGGAAACTGGAAGGGAAACTGAAATGTGATTAGGACTGGGAGCATGGCATGGGTCACACAGGGGTGGAAACAGAGGAGAGGTGTCCTTAATCCATGCCATGGGTAGAGAGCCAGGCATTGGTGAGTTAGAGTGGGAGGAGGGCTGGCAAACAGAGGGGGCACCTGTATGAACCCAACTCTCCTCTTGGGTCCCTGGTAGTGATCACTGAAGCCTTCATGGGACCCACCCAGGCACAGGCCTGGCTCCAACAGGAAGCCTTGGCCTGGGGAGAGTGGCTTTTGGTTGCACATCTTGCCAGTGTGCACAGGCAGGAGATCAAAACCTCCCCAAACCTTCCCCTTCCCACTGGAGTGCTAACTAAAAACACGGCTCAGAATGGGTTTAGACAGCTGCTTCTGAAATTTCACTGGCATGCAGAACAGATCTGATCACAGGCTGGGGCTCCAGCCTGCAGCTGGAGGAGCAGCTGCCTGGCTGGAGTGCACACGCCCTGCCTCATCCCCACCCTGTCCTCTTCTTCCTTAACCTGGGCACTGTGTAGGAGTCATCTTAATATTCTCCACAACCCACAAAAGGTTCAGCTCAGGGCATAACTAGGCTTGGTTTTTTTGGCAAGGTGAGCCAGGATAAGGTAACCCCCTTTGACTACGTATTCCTTACAAGGCTGTCTCCCCCCAAGTTTGGCTCTCTGGGTAGAACAAAAAGAAGGGAGGGTATAAAAAATAAGAGGACAGAAAGAAAGAATAAAGAAGGAGGAGTCTGTTGCCTGAGCATATTACTGTCCTGAAAGCAGACATTGTTGGATGTGGTTACCTTCAGGCCCTCCCTTCACTGCATCTTTGAGCAAAGCTCCATGTCCCTCATGCCTTCTGGGGCCATGTAGATGCGGATGGCCACATGTGGTAGATCACAGCCGGGCTTTCCAGTCCAAAGGATCTTCAGAGACCATCTCCACAGAGCTACACTTCTGTCTGTCTTGTTCTTTCTGCTCAGATAGTAAACTTGGAGCTGGAGGGTGACTCAATGGACTCACAACACTAGCTGCTCTTGCAGAGAACCCGGGCTTAGTTCCCAGCACCCACATGTCAGCTAATAACCATCCATAATTCCAATACCAGGGAATCCGACACACTCTTCTGGCTTCTGTGGGTGTGCTGGATGGCTGTAGTACCAACTTGACACACCTGGGTTGAGGGAGCCTCAACTGGGGAATTGCCTCCATTGGCCTGGCCTGTGGCCATGTCTGTGGGGCATCTTCTTGATTGCAGACTGATGTGGGAGACCCCAGCCCACTGTGGGTGTGCCACCCTTGGGCAGATTGTTCTGTATTCTATATATAAGAATTCAGGCTGAGCATGGGCCAGAGGAGCAAGCCAGTAAGCAGCATTCCTCCATGGCCTGTGCTTCAGCTCCTGCCTCCAGGTTCCTACCCTGAGTTCCTACCTTGAGCTCTCTCTGTGAAGAACTGTGACCTGGGAAATGTGATGAATAAACTCTTTCCTCCCCAAGTTGGTATTAGAGTGTTTTGTCACAGCAACTGAAGGCAAACTAGAACAGTGGGCACCAGGCAAACACATAGTTCACATACATGCACGCAGGACTAACACTCATAAATAAAAAATAAAATACATAAATCTTCCAATATTAAATCTTGGTGTCAAGAGCTACAAAGCATTTAATGTGCTCAGTGGATGGTAATGGGGATGTTCACTAACACACATTACTTTTTTAAAATGTGAAATTGTACAAAAACCTTTATTAATATATATACATACATATGCATACATACATACATGCATACACATACATACATAAAGATTAGTCAGTGTAGCTAAAGGAAACACTAAGAAGATAAGGCAGAGGGTATATTCTTGCATAGCGTACACAAACACTCACTCCTTTTTTGTTCTGAGTCTTATACACAACTTGAATCTGTTTTGATTTAGTTACACAGGAATGAAGATGGTGTAAGAGCCAGGGATCTCAGGAATACACTGTAAGAGCCAGGGATCTCGGGAATACACTGTAAGAGCCAGGGATCCCGGGAATACACTGTAAGAGCCAGGGATCTCGGGAATACACTGTAAGAGCCAGGGATCTCGGGAATACACTGTAAGAGCCAGGGATCCCGGGAATACACGGTAAGAGCCAGGGATCTCGGGAATACACTGCTAGCTTCAGGAAAACATCTGTTAGATCCAAGCCCGAGAATCTCACTTCCCCGTACAAAAGTTAAAAAACAAGAAGAGTTCACTGAAATCCACTGTGAGCCTAGGGCATCCAGCTCTGGGTCTGAGAGACCAAATGCATGATGGGAAGTTCCCACTGCACTCATTGTCAAAGTAGTTCTGCCAACCAACCCTGCCTGTTCCACTCAGCTCTGAGGGCGCACTCTGGATGTTACCTTTTCTCCAGCTGGGCAGGAACAGTTGATGGTCTTCAAGAACCCTATCTGTTCGCTGCTGGGGGTCGGCAGCTGTGGAGGTGCAGGTGGAGGCTCTGTTACCACGGTCACCCGGCACTGGAAGAAAAGCAAGGAGCACAATAATAGAGCCCTTACTGTGTCCTTGTGCCTGAGCCAGCCAGGTGCCATACACGGCCCCGGGGAGCCAGCCAGGTGCCATACGCGGCCCCGGGGAGCCAGCCAGGTGCCATACGTGGCCCCGGGGAGCCAGCCAGGTGCCATACATGGCCCCAGGGAGCAGGCCCCATTCCAATCCCCATCCTTCAAGAAAGACTTGGAACTAGGACTTGGTACAAAGCTGGGAAGGTAAAGGGATGTAAGGGGTACGTAATGATTCCTGAAGGGCACAGTGGGGCCAGCCCTAGACTCTAGGCCCACTGATGCCCTGACCTCTCCATCTTGCTGCCAGTCCCGTGGTACTGTGACTTTGTCTCCTCTGAGCACTGATAGCATCAGTCCATTGTGATCACCTCAGGATACCCTCCAGTCTCTGCCTCCCACACTACCCAAAGCTGGGTCACTTCATTTGGCTATAAGCTTTGGGGTCACCTTGACTGAGGTCCAGACCTCAGTAGGACTTGTTTAACTTGGTTCCCCCCAACTCACAGCATGTTTAGACAGCTGGAGGTGGAACACCATCCCAGGCTCCCCCACAGGCCACTTTCTGGAAGCTAGTGCTGCCCTGGCCCCGAAGGCCCGTTCCTGGGCCCTGGGCACTCCAGCCCCCACATTCCACACACATCTCCTCCATCTACTCTGTGTCAGTTCGCTCACCGGACCCGATGGGATGTCACAGCAGGTCTCCAGCTCTGCATGTCTTGCGTCACAGTAAATCACAATCCTCTGCAGGTCAAACTGGAAGGGGACATGAGAAGAAAATACAGGACTGGAACCTCCGTGTGGCCAGACTCTCCCTGCCCACTTCCTCTTGGGGCACTTCCCTGTGCCCTGCTCTGGAAGAGCCTGCTACAAGCGGGTTCAGTTGATATATGATGAGAGAGCTCCGGCCTGAAAGCTCAGTGCATTCCTATCGTCTACACTCTATGAACTTCTGAATTAAATGTCTGCTACCTCTTTGAAACTGAAATATAAAACATAAATATCTCAAAACTTGAGAATCATGATGTAAACACGCATGCACACTCAAGCCTCTTAGCAAGCTGTAAAACAACTGCATTATGCCTGGGCATCGGTCTGCTGTCTAGTCAGGTTCTTTCAAGCAGAGAATGGATTCTAGATGCCACTGCCTTGAGCTCTAGCTGAGGACAGGGCACAGGAAGGAGCTGCGGTGCGGTAAGCTCGGGCTGCTGTCTGGGCTCCAGCTGGCTTGACCACGGTCTCTCCATTGTCAATTCTCCTTCCCACACTTTTACCCTCACAGTCCCACTGCCCAGAAAGACTCCTCCCCCGACCCTGCACAGAGACCCTGCTCTCCGCTCCAACCCTCCTTCTGCTCACCAGGCCTTCATCCCTCCCAGGCCTCCCGCTATGCAGAGCTAGCAGCGACTGCTAGGCTCCATCACTGTGACTGCTCCTTCGCTCTTCAGAACCCTCTTCCTCTGCTAAAATTGACTGCAGGACAAAGCTCTGTTATCTCTTTGCCCCAACTTTAGAATTGGACCTGGCACAGGCAGAGGTGGCCCAGAAAGATAATCAATGTCTGAATGGACCTTTAACAAATAGAACTTGAAGCTGAGCCTGGTGGTACACGCTTGTAATCCCAGCACTCGGGAGGCAGAGGCAGCTGGAGCTCTGTGAGTTCAAGGCCAGCCTGGTCTACATAGTGAGTCCAGGACATGTGGGCTACAAGGAGACCATGTCTCAAAAAGACTATATATATATATATATATATATATATATATCATAGGCATGCACATGTATGCACACACACAGTTGCCTAAAATTCTAATAAATAATTTTGGAATGTGTGATGGGCATAGAGAGTACTCCTATGACAGGACCTTAAAGGATAAATGAGTTTTAAACAAAGACTTCTTAGGAGGTAGAATTTCAGATAGGTTGAACAAAACACACAGGAAAAGTCTGCCTGGGAGGACATAAACTGAAGTTAGATCAGAATGAATTCTTATTTTTACAACTTCTAATACTCTCCAATCCGAACTTTAAAGATGATTTTAAAGATAAAATAACCAAAGGCTGTTTCAAATTATTTTTCATACTACTTCCTTTACAGCCATTCATTGTAAGCAAGAAGAGATTAAAATGCCTTNTCTAGGCCTTATCCTGAAACTGCTATATCCTATGAAAAATAAAGATTACCTACCAAGATCCACATGCTGGGTTTGACGAAACGATCTGACCTCCAAGCTTGGTCACGGTACCATGATGAGCGGATAGAATCTCAAAAAAATCAGCATTATTAAGATAGTAATCAACAAAAAAAACAACAAGCTACCGAGAGATACAAAAAGGTAAAGGAGTAGATCCAGTAAAGAAGAGTCACTCCACTAAATGTCTGTTGCGCCCGCCTCCAAATCAATACCATTCGTGAGCCCTATGGAGAGGTGGCATGCAAGCAGCAGAATAGTTATCTCTTTCGTGGCGAGCGCTGCAGTGGATGATGAAGAATCACAAGATTACTACGAAACACCAACAACACAAGACCACATCAGAACACCACCGACCCTCGGATTCTGTCATTGGTATTGGCACAAGTTACACATGAACAGAAAACTTTGGCTTATAACTAAGCAAACACCATCGCCCAGTGTACTCTAATTTCTCTATTATAAGCTTTTACCGTCTTAAAATAGTGTTACGCAGGAATGTACGGCGGCATTTGTTTTTTGCTGCGGCAAGTTAAAGCATTAGGTGCTACGGTTCTGAGATAAGGATTTACTACAAACCAAACTTTGAATTAAAGTCTAATAAAGTATAGCAAGAACAGACTTAATTCTATAAGCGTAGCAGGAAAGGATTCTTGGAACACACACCTTTTAATCATGGCCCAATTCCCTTCCCCCATCCGTCGCATACAGCCCCCTGGGCGGGCCAGGGAGGAAACCCCTATATTGGTGGTGGTTTCTTAACGTTTAGGTGTGTAGTAGAACCTTATTAGTGTACACGGCGGCGTGAGCTTCCTCCGCTCATGCCTCGCGGTCTGATGTGCGTACTTTATTGCAAAACGATGGCATGCACCGTGATGCACTGGTAATGCCAGACCCTATGACTCAGGATCTGGACATTATTAATCTGGGGAAAGCCAGTCAGAACGTGCATGTTTGTTGTGGACAGCGATTCAAGCAGAACTCTTTACGCATCTTCTGTTCTTTCTTTTATGTGCATGAGAATTGTACTCGCCCATGTATGTAAATATCACCCAAATGTGGTGTCCATGCCCATGGGAAGGCCAGAAGAGGTCAAAGCTATTCAGGACCCTGTTGAGTTTATCTATCGTGCTATTAGCCAATTTTAGGTATGTCTCGGCGCACACTTGCCAAAGCCTCAGAGTCCTCTGCAAGATTGTTCTTAAATGTGCTGCAAAACCCATTTCTCCAGCCCAAAGTAATAATCTTCTTAAAACCAAATCCTAAACCACTATACATTCTTTGATATGACGTGTTTTTAGTTATCCTGGTCCCTAACGCGTTCTTTAGACCTATAACTTGTGAACATATCAGGCAACTTCTTTGAGACGCTAATATGCATCACTTTTTAGTGCCTTACTAATAAATGTAACATACCTAAAGATATCCAAGGTGTCTTGATTAATTGAGCTTTAGCCTGCTTATTATGCTTCTATTCCATATTCACATTCAAACTTCCCATCCTTGTTATCGCTGCATGACGCGGTGTTTTCGCAGTGCATTCGGAAAAAGTAACCAAATACATGGCCCAAAGCGTTTCATTAAAATTTATTAGGAGGACAGTAACCCGAAAGCCAGCTCTGCAAATACAAATAGATTTGGTTACTATGGAATAACTATCAACTTAATTATAAAACAGTTTTATTAATCACACAAACAGTTCAGTGGTGCATTTGGCAACCATAACTTGCATAATGTCATACCTGAACAAATTGGCAGAATATGAGGTAAGTTCAACAATTTCCTAGCTATACAGTCCTTTCCCTGTCAATTGTAAATTCCTCCCTGGAGGAAAGAAGGAAGCTCATAAAGAAAGAGGGAAGCTTACAAGGCCCAGGATGCCCAGAAGTTACAAGACTCACAAAGTCCTTCCTCAAAATGAAGCAATAAATAATAAGGGGAGACTATCCACATAAGCTGCCCACAATTAGTTGTCTCATGAGGAGCTTGCAGGGACTGTGTACCTCATTGCAAACATGGCGCTCCAGGCTGTAGCATCGCAATGCATTGAGAATGCCGGGGAGGCTGCTTCTGATCTGAAATGCAGACTGCGCTATTGAGTCATAGCCATATCGCAAACTCCTGTAAACAACATACAACACTTCACCCTGAATCGAATACACACCTCCACTGTCAACCCTCGTCTTCCGATAACTTCACACTTGCTGAGAAAATCAACTTAAGTCTTCTCGATTTTGCTGTAGAGATTATGATTATACAGGGTTTATATGCAGAAGAGATATCTTAACTGATAGTGAATTTTGAGTGATGAATACATGATGGCGCTTTTCGGCATTTTCTTTTATATGTGACTTGTGTTTTTTTTTTTTTTTTTTTCTGTAGCCCCAGCTGTAGGGTCTCCTGTAGCCCCAGTATCCCTAGAACTCACCCTGTTAGACCCAGAAACCATTGCCTATGAACTCAACAAAGCACTCCACCTGCTCTAACTGCCTCCAAGTCCTAGAGTATTAAAGAGTGCGGACAATGCCCGGACCAACAATAACCTATTACATCGGAATGTCCTCTAAGAATGATTCAAATTATAGTAAAAATGAATAATTATCTTCGTAGTACCCAAACTGAAAAATTTATTAAAAAATTACTTCAATTCTCATATTCATAGTCTTGTACCTTGCAAAAGTTCTATTATCAATGGCTAAATTTGTATTCACAAATTGAGGATCCTAAGGTTTCATCTAGAGACAGTTGGTTGTGAAAACAAAAATTGATCTGTTAAGAAGAAATAGGAGAGACAGAATGCTTCTTAGGATATTCTCCAATCCTTCATTGCTTGAGCTCGGATTGTATTCTAAAATCTTCCGGTTGCTTGTGCTCTGTTCTTGTATCGCAGTCTCACTGTCTTATAATTAAAAATATTTGGTTTTTCTTGCCTTTTTAAAATATTCTTTAATTGGATCTTACACTTTTAGAATTTTATACAATTATATTTCCGATAATAATCATGATCGCTCTTGATCCACCCTTCTCTCTACCCCAACTATTGGCAAAGGCAGGTCTGATTGGCGGTGGTTCTTTTTTTGTACATTCCTTTACTAGCTTGTCCGCCTCACCTCCCTTGAATCTCCTATGTTAATCGTCTTTTTAAATTATTTTTTATAAAGGCTACACAGAGTTTAGATCTTATTGTCCTTTTAATTTTTTTTGATGTTTATATTATTTTTTTATGTTTTATAAGTATGTACTTTCCTGCATGTAGCGTGAGTGCACCCACTTGTTGTGCCAATGCGACAGAGGTCACCTGAAGGGGAGTTGGATTCGCCCTGGAACTGGAGTTACGTGGGCCTATTAGCTGTCAGGTTGGTGCTGAGAATGAAACCTAGGGCTTTAGCAGAGCAACTCCAATAACTCAATCCATGGAAGTCCATTCCTCTCCAGCCTCCTTGTCTTTTTGTGTCCTCATACCTCTTTAGCCAACGAGTATAATTTAAGCTACCCATAAAGCAATTATATGGTTACTTTTAACCCTACCGACCACATAGACATAAGCATTGGCTAATCACTGATGAATATTTCCACAGCAACATGAGACCACTCTCTAAGATCTTTGTCTCAGTAGTCTTAAACTTAAACTTGTGCAAACGTGTTATAATTTGCACCAACCGATCACACTCACCCATTGCATATGTCGTTAAATAGGGAACGGCCATAGGGTTTAGATAAGAAGCGTATAGAAACACACATAAGCGTGAACAATGCTGGAATTTTAGCTCCATGGCGGAGAGTGACTTGCTACTATGCTATGAGACCCTTGAACTTCAACACTATTAGGGAACATTATAGCGGAATATCTTAGGGAAATCACTATCACATAAACATATTATCAGCAAGCTTTAATCTATAACTTATCATTTAATCTAATTGCATTATATTGGATACTCAATGACTTAACTTCTCTCATAAACCTAGGATGTATAGATTAGATCTTCTAATTTCATAATTCCCAGTAGCGAATTTATCATAGAAAAACATAGAGTAACCCGTTTTAAAAATTTTATAGGTCAGAGAACAATTTATTAAATCCGAAACCACACTATTAAGAGAACAATCATTCTGAATTCACAGTTAACGAATTATTCACGCTTATATTTTCATCATAAATAAAGGAAATTATCTCTATGAAACCAAGTGCACTAGGGTTTAATGTTTCCCGTAATGACTGCTTTTTATTTAACCGTTACTTACTATTAGGTGCCTATGTTTCTTCCATGAAATTTTTGAACACACTATAAATTATTACTCAATTTTGAAAACTCGCCATTATTCTACAACTTTCTTTCACTGGAATCTCCATTAATGATGGAGGGAAAAAAGAACCAAGAAAATAACTACCTTTCCACTTGAAAGTTTATGTGGTTTACTTTAACTATTAAATTCCTGAGGTCGAGTTCTTTTTCGCACGCCTTTAAAATTAACAAATATACCTAATATAAAGACATTCACCAATGGCCATTATAATCAGAAAATATAAAATACCACCTACTCGTTTGTGGATGTTCAGATCAAATGGGCAATGAGATTATGTCTCCCTAGATTCCACACGAAGTCTATTAAAAAAAAGGCCCTAGTCTATGTAATGGATGTGGTTGTCAAATGGCTCATGAGAACTTACTTTAGGAAGGAACAACGCAGCTAGGATTCTAATTACGACATAACAGTGCAAGACATCTAAAGAAATGAAGGAACGCGTGTAAGCGGAGTGAAAAATACAACTTCATTAATGGGCTTCAGAAATAAGCTGTATATGAATGCAGGGACTGAGACCTCTAAAGAGGTAAAATGGCACGAACTGGTACCAAAGTTGGTATCTTTGAGTTTTCTGGAGAGTCGACGAACTGTAAATGCATGCAAAGTGGCGAGACAAGTTATCAGAAGATTAGAACATTTTAACTACCTGTAACAGATCTCAGGATGCTCGAGAAGGAGGGATCAGGCGAACAGCCTCAAAAATCCTGAAAAGACAGTAGGGGCTGTCTTAGTCTGACCAAGGCGTTTCATTTCAACGAACTGCTAACGACATACAACACCTCCTCACAATCTTTTTATGCACAGAAGCTTTCCATCAAACATTATCAAAAGTGAAGAACGTATGGTTGGGTATCTATCAAAGACTGAGCACACAGAGGGATTCCTGTGGAGTGTCATGTGAGCAGATTCCGAGGGGTAAAAAAACACAGCGTAACCGCAATCAGTCTCATTCTCTGCTCTCAAGATAATGTACAGACACAACCACAAAATAAACTACAAAAAAAAAAGGCACCAGAGGGCTGCAGGATGAGAGAGGAGCGGGCACCCTGTGAAAGAGGCTCACTGCCTCAACGTCCCTTGCATTGAATGGCGCCTCCAAGATTTACATTTTCCTGTGAGTTACCCACACATGAGGAAATGCAACGGGCTCCGACTATCCACATGTTAATTCTGACCCCCGCAATGACACACAGCCAGCCCACAAATTAATCAGATAATGCAATATTTTGTCTAACACAAGTAGCTAAGATGGAGGAGAGGAGGTCCATTAGGACAAGCTAGCTGAAATAGTGGATCGGAGACGACCAAAAAATGATCGACACAATACAATTATTAAAGTTCAAATATAAGTCAGCTCACGAACTATGATGAGGAAATAACCAGTGGTACAGCGACCATATAAATTAACCGAACGTTACATTAAAAACAGCAAGGTGAGTCCAGTCTTGTTAAGGAGGAGTTACGACGGCAAAGTTCATCTAAAGGAGTACGGGAACACTTGCCAGTATGCACTAAAGCCCTTAGCCAGTCTTCTGCCACTCAGGTCTCTTCTAGGCTTGTTTGCAGGTTCTTAAAGCCTCTCTGCTCCTCACGGAATCTAGCTCTCATTTCTCCAAAGATGTGTTGGTCACTGAGGAACAAATACTGTTGGATCCCAGCACATGTGCTGTTATGGAATGAGAAAGGAATCCCATCCTCTAAACTCCTGCGAAGAATTTTTATTTTAAAGAGCAATTTTGAACTAAATGATTCATTGCACCAAACTGACACTACATCGACACAGCTACGCAAAGGTTGTGAGTCTAGCTCATCTCAAGACATATCTTCGAGATCATTATCTATGACGTCTTCAACATCCTCGAAATAACTTTTTCAATTCCTGTATTTCTTATTATTTTGCTTAAAAATGTAACTTCCAGCCTTTCATTATTCTTGCCATTTGTACATAATTCAAAATATGCTGATTCTTCTTTCATATTTCTCAAGGAAATTTTACACTTTTAAAATATTTAATACTTCTGACAAGAGAGTTATTTTTTTTACAATTATTAGCCATTATTTCATGGCTTCAACTATGAAATCCAATATATACAAACTATTTAGTGTATGCTTAACTGGTATACCTGACAGAGGCTTAATAGTCCTCAAAATGCTACTCATGAAATAAGGTGTCTATGATTTTACACATATGTTGGGGATTCAGGGTTGAATGCCCAGTCAACTACTCCCAGTTTAATACTCGCCTCAGAGTACAGGGTTGCATGAATATAATTAAAAAGACATTCAAAAGTACAAGATAAGACCATAAAAGGCGTTTACAAGCAGCAAAGGTAGCTTACCAAAGAAAATACAAAGGGAAACAAACATAGATACTTTGGTGATACAGGCTTCCTGTAATTATGGCCCAGTATAATAAGTTGGATCCAAGAATGTCATACTAGTATCCATGTTTTAGTAAAATACTTATCGGTTGTGGTTTTAAAACTACTTGTAAGACTGTTTTGAAAATAGACGAAAATAAAAGAAAAATATTCTTGAATGATGATCTATACATTTAACGCAAACATCCCCATATGTGAAAAAACACATAAAAAATACCAGGTTGGTGCGTTTAATTCCAGAAAAAGAAGCGGCACATCACCAATGGCAGTTATATCAAATAATCAATATAAAAAACATATTTAAAAATTGCAAATCTTGCCGATGTATATAATATAAAAATGAGTGCTAATTTCTGAAATCTTATAAAACACAACTGTAGAAAATGTATTAATGCTTACAAACTAGAATAAACAAAAAAACTAAGAAAAGACTAAAAGAATATCTCATAAGAACATCAATTCAATGATTCAAAAATAAATGTGAAATGACAACAGTTATTGACCAAAGACGTGGACATGATGAATTATGTATATTTGTAACATAAAAAATAAAAAAATCAAAAGAGTTGTCCAAGTAACTATAATTATGCCCAAAAATGTCTCTATCTTAGTAAACAGCAGTGAATCTTTTTACAAACTAGGAAACACACCACAGTTTTAGAGACACGGAGAACTGACCAATAATTCCTCACAATGACAGATCTGGTGGGCAAATTAGCCTCAATCAATGCAGAGTTATTTGGGAAACAGATTATATGGTTCTTCCTGAGAATCACCATGTGCTTATGGGATAGGGCTCCACGGGGTGCTCAGTAGGCACAAGCTGTAGAACTAATATGCAAAGGAGACCAACACATTCATCACAACCTCTATGAGGAGGCAGCTTTACTCCCAGTACAGAAACTAGTAATAAAGAGAATTAGGTCAAATGCAGATTCTTCAGCAAAGCTAGAAGTTCAGGAATGCTTAAATACATGGACCACATATCATACAAAATTGGCTCGTATTTTTTTCTTTTTTTGCTGAGCAACTGAATCAAAGTGTAAACTGGGTTCTTATAATCAGAAACCATACATTTTGGTCGAATTTGACCTTCATTATCTCAAACACTGGTTGTTTGTTATAACGTGATAAATTTATTAGTAATTCCAAAGATGTCTCGTGGTACAAATCCAGAAATTGATATAGTTTATAAATTTACTAAAAACCTTGCTCTTGTTTTCTTATATAGTCATTCCCGGATACAAATATGGAGCTATGCATGAGAAGGAATGATTGCTGGATCCTGCTGGATTTCTAAAGCAGTATGGATTTGAATGATTTTCAAAATTTACGGGGTGGGCATGAAGTCCCTGACCATAGCTGGCTCATTTGACAGGACTGAGGAGTGGAGGACGGGGTGGGCATGAAGTCCCTGACCACAGCTGGCTCATCTGACAGGACTGCAGAGTGGAGGACGGGGTGGGCATGAAGTCCCTGACCACAGCTGGCTCATCTGACAGGACTGCAGAGTGGAGGACGGGGTGGGCATGAAGTCCCTGACCACAGCTGGCTCATCTGACAGAACTGCAGAGTGGAGGACATGGTGGGCATGAAGTCCCTGACTACAGCTGGCTCATCTGACAGGACTGTGGAGTGGAGGACGGGGTGGGCATGAAGTCCCACCATCGCCTTGGACACTTGCTCATCCAGACGCCTTACTGTTTCTTGTTTCCCTTGTCTTTCCCAACTATAGACACCCTCTGCTTCAAATCCAAGTCCTCTCTCCTGTCTGGAAGCCATGCTTGGTTGGGTACCACCATCTGCAGCTGTGGGCTGGACTATCTCTTGGGTCAGATCCCTATTCCCAGCATCCTACCATGTCCCACACACTGACAGCTCATCTAAGGCCCTTAGCTGGCTACAGTGTGGAAACTGATTTGGGAGAGTTGAATACATGGAGCCCGTGGCCCACAACGCTGGCTCCGAGGCTTGGCCCCATTCTGTTCTCATGGAGTCATGCTGGTTCCCTGAGCCTCCACTGGGTCTCGTATGCTCATGGTCTCACAGAGCTATGGTGGAGACTAAGTGAAATGGGGCCCAGAGGACCCAGTGTCCATGCATCCCGCATGGAGTCCAGACAGGCTGAGGCCTCTCACCATTCAACCATGACTACCCAGCCCATGTTATTGCAAGACTGGGGAATGTACTGACTCCCTGTCCAAGTTTTTAACACAGAAACACAGCAAGGGGCAGGAAGTAGGTAGAAAACAGCTTTGGATGAGTGTCAGAGGGCCGGGCCTTCTCTAGGTTTTGGTACCAACAGACCTTTCTCACTGCTGGTCAACGACAGAGAATGAGAGACCCACTCAAGAAGACAATCCAAGTTTGTGCCCTCTGCAGTGTGCGGTAAGTGGACACCATTCCCAACCTAACATGATGGCCAAATTCAAGAGTTACGGGGGGGGGGGGGCATCAGACTGTCTACCTCAGACCCAAAGGAAGTGCTGAGCAGAGAGCACGGGCAATTGTGCAGCTGCAGCTCTGACCAGGTCTCTCCATCTCTGTGCCTGACTTTCCCTCCAAATCAGTACCGTCTTCACAGTGCTGCAGGGTTGCCCACTGTGCCGAGCAGCTTGACGTTTGATGCAACTGTGCAAGCACTCACTGTCCAGAGACCACCAGGGTCTACAGAGTTAAGAAAAACAGGCGCTGGCCCACACCACTGTCCCCATCAGAGCTCCAGAGCACTGGGCTCCCTCTGGTTTTTTACCTAATCCCCGAATTGTGGCTTATGGTTAACTGGCCTCACAGCTGCGAAGTGAGCAGTGTGATCAACTCACAAAGTTGACCCCTGTCAAGGAGGAAGACCACCTGAGTTTTTAACTTCTCAGAGCCAATTTGAAGCACCTGGGCTAGATGTGGGGCCCATGGGAACTGACTAAGCTCTAGACTGCATGAAACAGGAATCCCTGAGGTTCCTCAGACTCAGGACTACTCTCCAGAGAGTTTGAAGAAAGTCAGAAGCCTGGCGCAAAGGATCCGTAAATGGAAAGAGGGACCAGGGGATCTCTAGGCAGTAACAAAGCAGAGAGCCTCCAGCAGCAGTATCTAGTCTCAGAGCCCAGGCCCTACACCCAGTCCCTTCCTCTGTCCTTGAGCTCACCCAGCTCAGGACTGGTACCCCATCCGTGGGACTTGTGGCCTACCAGTTCACTCTTTCCCTCCCTCATCAGTGAGTCTTCAGGAACTCTGAGGCATTTTGTAACCCTGCACTCACCTGATGAGTTAGCCAAGACCTGGACCCCTCCCTTCCTTTCTCCACAGGGCTCTGAGTCCCTGGGCTGCCTCCTTCCCAAACAGCCTTTGTTCTCTACAGCAGGTCCAGAAGACTCAGGAGCAGCCCTCTGCCTACTTTCCCCTTCCTGACTGACCAGACTCTGCCTGCAGGCTGACCCCAGGCTATGCTGAACACATCTTGGCCCTTTGTCTTCACTGCCTCCCCTGCCCACCGCATGCTTCAAGCTCTCACTCTCTGGTAATGAGGCACACTACCTTACCTTATGGCTTTAGCTTCTTTCTTTGGGGCCTGGTCCTAGGAGTCACCTCCTCCAGGAAGCCACACTGCATACCTTGTTCAGGCTCCCTTGGGACAGCTATCCTATATATTTAGGTTGGACTCCTATCCTTGGATACATGATGCTGGTTTTTACTGTTGACTTAAATAGCCTAAATGAGCTTAATGTGTCTTGCTTCCATAAAAAACCCTATGTTTGTTAATTTTTATTTATTTATTTTTATTTTACGTATATATGTGTTATGCCTGCATGTTCATAAGTGCACCCCTGTCATGCAATGCCCAAGGTCAGAAGAGGATGTTGGATCCCCTGGAACTGGAGTTACAGATGGTTGTTAGCCACCCTGTGGGTGCTAGGGTTCAAACCTGGGTCTTCTGTAAGAACAGCCAGTGCTCATAACCACCAAGCCATCTCTCCAGTCTGATTTTTTAAATTCTCGGATTGTTTTTCTATCCTCAAGCTCATCATCATTGATGGCCTGCCGTGTGTTGGAGAGACACACTGATGTACCAGACAGAGAGCAGCAGTCACCACAATGGAGCTTGCACTGTCCTGAGGAGCTACCGAGACTCACACTGACACCAGCAGGTATTCCACTGATGCTGCTGATGTGGTGTAGAGGGACCAGCTGCCACGTAGAGGCGTTAGGGGCCACAAGCCCTCTCCCAGTGCGCCCATCCCATCCCAGGACAGTGGGATACTACCTGAGTATGGTTTGTGATTCTGTTTGTGTATGTCCAAAGAACTTCATCCAAATGCTGCTGCCCCTCAGTGCCCACAGGTGATTTCTTCCAGGATTCCCTCACATAGCAAAATCCTAGGATGCTTGAGCCCCTTATTTTAACAATGACTGATATTTCTATGTCAGTCTTATGTTGCCTACGTCATCAATGCTGAGTGCAGTGGCTAGAAAGCAGCAGGTGCCTAATCTATATATGATGGTTGGCTGATGACTAAATGATTGAATGAAGGAATGAATGAATGAACAGTAGTAAATTCTGAGTCAGAGCCCTCCTTTCTCAGACAGCCCATTATGATGACTGTTAATCTGGTGAATAAGGCTTATAGACATGGGGGACCTTAAAGTGCCCAACTTCTGAGGGACATCGCTGGTGGCCACATCCCTGGCTGCAGGAGCCCCCGCAGTAACTCACGTCGATGGGCACACTGTCGTAGAGGCGCTTGCCAATCACAGTCTTGCCCTGGATGTCGATGTTCTCCCTCTCCTCAATGGGCAGAGTCTGCACCAGCACACAGTCGATGTAGAGGGACACATTCTGGGCCTGGATGCTGAGGGCCATCTTGTGCCAGTCACGATCAAAAAGGTCACTGACTCGGGGGCCCCGAAAGACCACCCTGACGGCATCCTTCATGGCACCCACAGCGTTGTACTCAACCGCCTTATTTTCACCGTCCAGCCTGATGGAGACCTGAGGAGAAGGAGACCAGAGCTTCCTTGAACACTAACTGCAAGCCCGGCATCATAGGGTGAAGCACACACTGGAGAGGTGGGGGGAGGGTAGACTCAGTCTTGACAAAGGTGTGTCACATCAGACAGTGGCTCACAGGGGGCTGCTCAACTCCTGTCGGTCAGACTCCTCTTTGACCCCTGACTCTACTTCAGTACAAGAACATCAGCAGCCCCTTTGGGGGTTGTCTAAACTGCATAGTGAGTGGAATGACTGTTTACCCCCTAACCAGGGGCCACATGCTCACCTGTTTGTAGGGGCTCCTGGGGCTTCTATAGGATGCAAGTCAACCAGTGAAGAGGGGCTAGGGAGTTACACCAACCAGAAGTCATAACTAGCTCCAGAGCTTCTGAAGACCCTGCCCTGCCTCACACATCTCCTGTGCAGGTGCCAGGCTGTAACAGACGGGTGACCTGCCGTGTCCCTCATCTGGAGGGTTCAGGTGAAGCTTTACAGACATGAAGCCACTTGGCGGCAGGGACTTGTCTGTCTGTGTCACTTGTCCACGCCCAGCCTTTGTACAATGCCTATAACACACAGCAAGTTCTCAGGGTGCCCAGCCTTTGCACAATGCCTATAATATACAGCAAGTTCTCAGGGTGCCCAGCCTTTGCACAATGCCTATAACATACAGCAAGTTCTCAGGCTGCCCAGCCTTTGCACAATGCCGATAACATACAGCAAGTTCTCAGGGTGCCCAGCCTTTGCACAATGCCTATAACATGCAGCAAGTTCTCAGGGTGCCCAGGCTTTGCACAATGCCTATAACATACATAGTTCTTAGAGTGTCCAACCTTTGGTTTCTCTGGGCTACATCGTCGTTTATGAAATGCATGTTCAAGACCCACACAATAAAGTTATTTTAAAAAAAGCAAAAAACCCTCACCAACAATCTCATAATGTTTTAAGTAAGTTTATGACTTTTTGTGCTGGGCAGTGTCAATAGCTGTCCTCAGCTGCACACAGTCCACAGACCATCAGCTGGACACCCACGTGAAGAAAGACACTTGTGTTTGCTTTTTAGGTTCTCATCCATGTACTCCTTTCTTCATCTCCTCAAGCTTACTAAGCATCCTGTGTGTGACAGGCAAGCCAGACACCAGGCGTCAGAAAAGGAGCAATGAGCAAGGTGGGGACTTCATCAGTTCCTGGACATGGGGAGAGCCAAGCGAGGATTCACAGAGAAAGATATCCTTTTGCCCCCTCTGGGGTCAGTCTCATCTGTGCAGACAAACACCCCTCTCTGCTGCCCACTTCCTGTTGGTAACTCAATGTGGCCTCAGCACCCCTTACCTAATTCCCCCTAATTCCATCCCCACCCTTAATCCCAGCTACTCTTCCAAACACTCAGGAAATCTTTGAGCGTAGCAGGTTATATGTTGTCTGACCAACCCAAACTAGGAAATCACTTTTGGGGCTCTGTGACTACCTCTCTATACTGTTTATCTGTAAAATGGGTTTGATAGTAGTCCTTATATCATAGACTTGCTGAGGGTGAAAGGAATGAATACATGTAATGATTTACATAGTTCTTTTTTAACATTTTTTTATTGATGCTTTGTGCATTTCATACATCATTTTCCAATTCAGTTCAGGCATATCTCCCCTTCCCTTCCCCCCCACCCCCACCCCAACCGAGATCATGCATTCTGCCATGACTGTCCTGCATATCTCTCTCAGTTTTTTTTTTCCATTTTTTAGCTATAAGTGATAATCCATGAGTACAAGCATCCTTCATGTAAAACCAATTTGCAGGCTGTTGTGCCCAAACCCCCACAGCCCCACCTTCCAGCGGGGAGTGAGGGGTTGTATGTTCAATCAGGTTAATCAAATGAGGGTCCAGACTACATTGCTGTGGGGATAGCGCAGCCGTTAAAGGCTGAGGCTAAGAACCGCAAAAAAAAAAAAAAAACATAGTTCTTATATACCCGGCACTGATCTTAGTTAAAAAATTTAAGCAGGTAAGAACAAAGACAACTGTGGTGAAGCCTTCCCGGATACAGATACCATTGAATTCTAACAGACTGCTCACATTCTTGAGAATGTTTTTATTTATATTTATTTATTTTTATAGTACTATATCAGCATAGGAATATATATCAGCATTGTTCATTTCTGTGTCCACTTTTTACTTAAGTCTGCTTTTCCCATCCTTTTAAGAAGATACTTAGTCGAGTTCAAGGCCAGCCAGAGCTACAGGGAGACCCTGTCTCAAAAAGACCAAAAAAAAAAAGAAGATGCTTAGTCTTCTCTCTTGTTCATCTCTGTAACTCTCAAGAGCTAGAAACAATACATGCATAGCATGTGTGGATCTCAATACAAAGGTACTGGGGGATTAGATAGATTGATTAAAATTAATTAATTAATCAATAATCAATCAATGGAAAAGTGAGAATTGAGAAAGATGTCCACACAATGGAAGGAACTGGCCAGAGTGTTCACAGCACAGCCTTGAACTTCTAGGTTCTTCTCCCGGGCTCCACCTGTCTTCAATGCAACCAACAAGGTCCTCAAATTTATTTTAATTACCTCACCTGCCTATATGGTCTGGGTGAAGTAAAAGCACGAAACAATGAACTCCTGTCTAACCTAATAGTTACAATACACACAGTCAGACTGTTCCACCATTGAACATATCTTCCATTTTGTTCAGGATAGTCTTAGGGACTTTGGTCCTGTCCCTGACAAACTTTGAAGCTTTCTGCAAACTTGGTTTTCCCACTGAGGTTTGTGCTTCTAGCTGGAAACACAGCGAGCCAGGACATCCACAAGTTCCGTGTCCACCAACCTCACTGGATGACCACAGGTATCCACTTCATCTCTCAGACTCCTGAGTCAATATTGTTAGTTCTATATTCAACATACATCCAAATTCTGTTCATTTATCCCAATTCCTCCACTGCCCCGGTCTGAGTCAGGGTCACCTCTAGCCTGAATCAGCATTACCATATCCTTACTAGCTGCCTGTTCCTGGGCCTACACATCTGCAAAGATCTATTCTCCAACACCATGGTCTCCTTCCACCTCTGCAACCTGGTCTCTAATCTCTCTCTCTCTCTCTCTCTCTCTCTCTCTCTCTCTCTCTCTCTCTCTCTCTCTCTCTTTCTCACACACACACACCACTGCTCCAACCATATAGGCCCCTTCCTATCTCTTCATTATAGATTCAATGAATGAATGCCCTTCAGTTTCCCACCAGCTTTCAAGGGTGGCTGTAAACAGGAAATAAGATTGAACCAGAATCTCCCAAGTTGCAGAGGTGTTCATCATCAGCATCTTCAGCACAAAGCACTCCAGCAAGGTTGCCTATTGTAATGAACTTCCATGTGTCTCTTCAAGCTCAAGCCTCAAGATCTTTCAAGGCAGACCCAACCTGTGCACTGCTCTTTGGTATTTCGATTCAGGGCTCAGTCCAGCAGGAAGAGGGGAAGGCGCAAACATGGCAGAAGGGGAGCACACAGCTCTGCAAATGCCATAGAAGAAAGCACCCAGACTGTGGGGGTGTGCAGCGTCACTCCACAAGAATGTCATGGCAGGTGCCCAGGCCCGCCCTGCCAGACCCAAGAAATTGGAGAGGCAAATCTAAATGAACATGACAGTGGACAGGAACACAGTGCTGGACTTCCTTCCAGAAAAAGGCCTCTGGAGAAGCCTGTCCACCCCCTTTCAGCATCCTGCATTGTAGGTAATTTCACCTCTCCATAGATGACATTGAAAATGAGCTGCATAACCACAGATGCTACATGAGAGTCATTCAGCTGAACTCCCAGGTCTGGTCACGCTTATAACAGGAACATGAGATTAAAAGCATAGACTGGGACCTCTACCATTTGGATTCAAATCTCAACTTTTGTTCTTACCATTCATGCAAACTCAGGGAAATTCCTGAGCCTCACTATGGTGACTTCTTACTCTGAGATGGAACTTATGAGATGAGGAGGACTCAGGCATTAAGGCCTGTGAGGCACTCAGATCATGTTGAGAGAAGGTGTGTGTCAATGAATGGCATAAGTGCAACTCCAAGGTCTTCTCTGACCACAGGGTGAGGAACCTGCTGTTCAGATAAATAAGCTGGCTGTCTCAGGCCACAAACCATGACTGTGATTGCTGGGGTTCCACCTAGACAAGTTTTCATTTTATTTCAGCCTCACATGAAAAATGAGACAGTTTCTCCAAGCTGAGGGTGAGCAGGTGGGCACAAAGTTCATTTCCAACAAGAGGACACAGATATGACTGCCCCATGAACCCTGAGGGTAAGTGGATTTGGACTTGCTCAAGAATGGAAAACAGCCTTTCTTTTCTCTTAAGCCTATGTACTGTGTTAATGACCTTGGCTTTGAGATTTGCCTTTTCTCCCTGAGCTGAGTGCTGTTGAAGAAATGTGGGGATTGAAAGCCAACACACCAAAATTGGGTAAAGACATAGCTCAGAGCTTCATTCATGAGACAACTGAAGACAACCTTCTTTTGTAAACGAGATCTACCCATGACAAATCTCATTATGTATCAGACTGCTCTGGATTCTTTACGCACCCTGTTTTATTAACACCTGATTCTGCCACCAATCATACATGGTAGCTGCTCTCATTTTCTACTTTCTAGCTAAAGAAACTAAGAGACAATCCTGGCCTGAGATCCACCTCAAGAAAGAATGAAAACTAATATTTGGCTCAGGTCTGCCTGGCCCTGAGCCTGCTTCTTGAACATCACAATGGGGTCACCAACAGAACAGGTATGACAGGACAGCAAAAACAGCTGCCACTTCTTTGTTTAGGCGAAAGTCCTTGAGAATGGTAACTAGGTCCCCATCTTCCCCACAGAAGGTTTGACACTAGATTGCCACTGGGCTAAAGATCTGGACCCCCCCGGGTTATGTCCCTGCAGGCTTTCTGAGGCTCCGTGAACTGGACCCTCCTTTGTCTCTCAACCCAGAACTGAACATCATGGAGAAAACACTGAGATCAAGACCACTGTCTCTGATGGCAGGCTTCCCATCCCGGAGACAAGGCAGTGCTGCCCATACCTGTGGGATGCCATACTGGTCAATGACCTGCCAGATGTACCAGTCTTCTTTCCGAGATGTTTTCCTGAACCGGAAGGTTGTGACAAAGGCATACTCATCTGGCAGACCTTGGGGAAAGACATCCCTGGGGACAAAGAGAGACAGACAATGCCAGGCTTAGCACTGCAGAGTAAGGAGCACTTGTGTTCCCTTTCAACGGGCTCAAACTGCTACGTCTTGAATTGCTGCATTGATTGGCAGGGGGGGGGCATGGATCCTGTACCAGGATGCTGTGCTCTCAAATGCCTACATCTTTCCAACATCCATGTGCTAAAATCCTAACCCCTAAGGTGATAGCATTTGGAAGTGAGGATTGGGAAGGGTCTTTAGGTCATGAGGGTAGAGCCCTCATGATAAGATTTATGCCCTTATAAGAGCGGCCCCTCGGCAGCTAGTTAAAGCTCTTCCATTCAGTGTCACACTGAGAAGACTCCAGCAATGAAATCCTAACCTTATTCATTCAGCCTCCAGCTCTATGAGAAATAAAGTTCTGCTTCTAGTGAGCCAAGTAGGCCATGGAACATTGTCATGGTGGCTGGGACAGACTAAGACATTAGGCATCCTCTCCTCTGCACCAGGCCCCGAGTTGAGCTTTGTCTGTAGGGCCAGCCCCTCTCCTGGAAATACCCTCTACTCCCTGTCTAACCCAGCCAGTCTTAAAACTGCCTTTCTCTTCCAAATTCAGTAATGGAAATTACTACTTTCTTACCACAGAGGACCAAGAGCCAATCTCCAAGGCTACTCTTGGACCAGCTGTCTTTCCATCTTTCCACACCATCCATGCCATAAGCAAGGGTGCCCGAGATCCTGACCCTCAGGACAGCCAGTCATCCCAATCTCTACTGTATCAAAGCTGCTTCTTCCTGCCATTGTATCCCCAGCCTGCAGCAAAGCAATATGTGTGCTTCCTTTCTTTCCTTCTCACTAATAGAATTCTGGAAGAAGTGACTTATTGTCTTGCTCGTCTCACCACTCGCCATCTGTTCACTATAGCACCTGTTCCCTGACCCCCAGGTCCCCCTACAGTTTCCCCTGAGTACTTCAGTGAGAAAGCTTGACAATTCCCTTGGCAGCTATCACAGAGCCCCTGATGCAGCAGGCTTCTTACAGGTACCAAAAAAAGAAGAATCCTGAAAGCTGTCAATGTGGAGTTTCTGTGCAGAAACCATTCTTTCTCCAGTCCCGGTGAAGTGCCAGGCTGTGTTCTCAAAGGAAATCAACAGAGAGCTTCCTAGCACAGTGGAGAGCACCCTGCACACACTCTCCCTCCAAATGGCAGTTGGCATTCCTTCTACCCCTGCTGTTACAACAAAAATGCCCCTACACACCATTTGATACCAGTGAGCCATCTTAGATTTACGTGCTATCAAAATTAAGTTTAGCCTAATTTAGATAATGTTTTCAGCAAGTTACACATGTGATCTCACTCAACACAATATTCTAAAATTTAATATTAAAATGAGTACTTTTGAGGGTTTGCTATAAGGTGGGCACTGAGTTTTCATCTCGTTTATTCCTGGAAAGAACCTGTGAAGATAGTATTTTGACCTTCAAATTATATAGGCAGGGCCCTGGACTCTTCATGGTTAACTCAATGCCACACAGCAGACAGAGGACATCCCCCCACAGGCTCCGGTCACCATCGCGCTCTTTAGCCTCCAGCCAACTGCACTGTGGCCATGGTGGGGGTGGACAGCCGCCTCTGGAAAGAGCCTTAATTTTGCTATTGGAAGAGGCAGAAGCTGTCTGGCTAGACAGCCAGGAAGGGAAGTGGGAGGCATGTGGATCCTGGTTCTTAGATTTGCAGATCCTCAGGGACCCCTTCCTGTTCCACAGAGCCTACGAGGTAAGCTTGGTTCTCACAGACTCTCTGTTCAGATCCAAGGTGGGAGGTGGTTCATTTGTTCAATGTCATTCTCTGATGGAGGATGTTGTCACTAAGGAGGATTGTTTACAGACAGAAGAAACAGACCCCATCACCTTCAGCACCTAGGCTTCCCTCAGAACTTAGAGACCCCCCTTGTCACTCTGCATGTAGAAAAAGACAGGACATCCCCACCTAGGCCAAAGACAACAGGAATTCAGTTTTCTTTTCCAACTTATTTCCTCAATGAATCTGTCTAATTTCTTTCTGAATACAGTATTATCTAAATACATTTAAAGTATTTCCACAGACAGATACACAAATGTGTATGTATCCTAACAAAATATTTGTGCATATATGCATATTATATGTGAAGAGAGAAAGAATAGGGAACACAATACACACACCTATCCACATACATAGAGCCTTAGGGGAAAAATTAGTAGAATCAAGGGCAAAGAAGGCTATTAGCAGAGAATATCTAAAGAAACAAAGGTGCTCTACTATAATTCTTCCCATAAATAATGTATCCGATTATGAAATTAGAGTGCAAAGCACAAGCATTGGACTTAAATTACTTGACTGTGAGACCAACTTTCCCTTCCTGTCATCTCTTAGGTTTTAACAAGTAACCACCTTATTAGCCTCTAATGCTGTACCAAATAAATGAGAACGATGTCTGCACTGCTCACCTCATTTTATTCTATTAAGGAATAAATTAAATAAGATATGCAGAATGCCCTTTATATGTGAGACAAGTGAGTAATATTAAAAGTGACATCTCTTTTCATTATGAATAAAATTAGTCTACAAATTAAATCATGGGTATACAGAAGAACAAATGAATTTCAAAGCATTAGAAAGGAAAGGAAAGCTATTCTTTCTTGAGGTGGCAGAGTGTGGCTGGTTGGATTTTTTTCTGGAGTTATGCTGTTAAAAGAAACATGAGACCATACAGAATTCTCTGCAATCCATTAGCATCACATGAGCTAAACCAATCACCCAGATATTGGCCCCAATTCTCTGATCTGCAGAATAAGAGCCTAAAGAAGCTTTGCTGTTTGGTCCAGCGTGTCAGGAGGATGAGGCATCTCTATCAAGTAGGAGGAACCTTCTGTGAGGGAACTGGTACATTTGTGTGATTCTCTGGTCTGCCCTTTGTCTTTTTTCTATTGCATTTTCTTTTAAGATGAAGTGTCATATGATTTATTTTGTTTCTTAGTAGTATGGCTGGTGAATTCAGAAAGACAAGGTGAAGCAAGAATGGAGCATGGACTCTGTCCATTATTGCATTTCCCTAAACAAGCCTAGGACCAGGTGACTCACAACACCATCCTCATCTGTGCAACATTACAGAAAGCAGCGCAGAGAGAGAGAGAGAGAGAGAGAGAGAGAGAGAGAGAGAGAGAGAGAGAGATCTATCTCTCTCATAGAATGCAGGCACTGACCCACAGTGACATGCCATTCCAGCCTAAAGCAGTGGATGGCACTCAGAGGCTGTTCAGTGGACTACATGTGCATGTAAAAGGCCAGGCATAGTGGCAGTGCCTTTAATCCTAAGCACTCAGGAGGCAGAGGCAGGCAAGAGGCAGGTGGATCTCTGTGAGTTCAAGGCCAACCTGGTCTACAGAGTGAGTTCCAGGTCAGCTGGGGTTACAGGGAGACCCTGTCTCAAAAAGACCAAAAAAAGAAAGAAAGAAAGAAGGAAAGAGAAAGGGAGAAAGAGAGAAAGAGAGAGAGAGAGAAAAGAAAAGAAAGAAAGAAAGAAAGAAAGAAAGAAAGAAAGAAAGAAAGAAAGAAAGAAAGAAAGAAAGAAAGAAAGAAAAAAAGAATCCACACTGTGTGCCTAAAGAGCCCACCATGGATAGAAGAAACCTAACTTCACTCATTGTGGTCTGATCCATGTTGTCAGCAGAGATCTCCCAATGCCTTGCAAGGCTTAGCTCAGTGCTGGGACTATGGAAGAGACCAAGATGTGGCTGTCTCCGAAAGCTTCTGATAGAGCAGGGCAGACATTCTACAAAGGACCAATTGCATAGTTTGGTTTTCTGGAAGAAGGAAAGGCTTGAGAGTTTGGGGGTTCCAGAAGAGCATCCTCAAAAGCATAATGGCTGAGCTCTACTTGAAGGGGAAGTAAAGCAGGTATTCCAAGTATTCCAAATAGAGAAGAAAGTGGCAGCAGAGGCCTGGCTATGTGAGGGGGCATCTGCCTGTCAGTGTTAGAGCAGGAGGCCTGCGACAAGCCATGTGACTCCAAAGGTAGGGCAGCCAGGACTCATGTGAGGCCCCTCAGCAGCAATTAGAGTTATAAGTTGGAGGGGAGACTAGGTGATGGGATATCATCCTATTTTTCAATCTACCTGTCTGTCTCCAGTGAGCATGATGTATTTACTGTGAGATCATTTTTAGCTCTTTACTGGAAACCCAGTGGGTACCAGACACTGGACAAGTCTTTGTAGCATAGCCTCTCCACAGCATTGGAGGGCAGGTACCTTCATCTCAGATGAAATACAGGAGAACAATGAGGCATTTGGTAATGTGTAGACCAGGTACCCAGTCATCACTGAAACTGGATTTCCACTGTCCACTGATTCCAAGATTCCAAGAAGTGTGCCTCTGCTGTGGAAGGGTGATAGACCCATGGCAGGTGCTGGGATCTATAACCATAAAATGATGACTACTGAATTAGCTGAAAGAAATCTAACTGCACAGATGGAAGATTAATGCCAAATGTATATGGGAAGGTGAGTGTCAAGCAGAGAATCATTACCTCCGTGATCCCAGAACTGCAAAGGACCTGTTGAGTCCCTGAGTCAGCAGCTGGCCTGTGTCATCTTCTTAGTTTGATGTGTCCAGGCACCGCTGTGGGTGACTTCCCAGCTCAGGGCTGAGTGAGCAGCTGTGCCTGACTACGCTCTGCTTTGCATGGTGACCAATGGGGGTCTGGAAGGGGAAATGATCACTCACTCAGTTCTCTGTACCACGGGGAAGGAGCCCATCCGGACATAGGAACTCTGGGCTCCATTTTCTCTCTTCCCCAAGATTTCCTTCACACTGAACAAATCCATCAGATCAAAGCCTGTGTAAACAGAAAAGAGAATGCATTCGGTAAAGACAAGCAAAAAGCTGGATTCACTTTCCTCAAAGTCCGCCAGCCTTCTCATGCTGCTCTGGGGGTGGTAGAGCAGGATAGACACATGAAGGAGCTGCTCAAATATATACTGGAAAGACAAAGGGCAGCTGAGATGTGAGACGCAGCCCAGAGCCCAGGGCCAGGGCCGGTACAGAGGAACACAGACACTGGGTGCTGTCCTGGAGTACTGAGTGCAGAGAGCATCCTGATCAGGGTCAGGTGCAAGCCAAGCCAAGCGAGGTGTCCTAGTTTCTCCTGCTCCAGGGACCTCTGTGTTCTAGAAGCTCAAGTGTGTGTGCTGGTGGCTTTCATTTGGATCTTGCTGGGATTGCAGTTGGCAGTCTTTAAATATCATTATTTGCAAAAGAGAACCAGGAAAGAGAAGTAAACTGCTTTGTGGTATTACATTAAGGAAAGGTCTTTGCCTTGGCTTGCTTTGATTTTCCCTAAGAGATGACCAGAGAGTTACTGTCAATGAAGGGTAAAAAAAAAAAAAGTCATGGTTATAGGGAGTCGTAGGTATGGGGGTAGAGGGTTAGTTATATGTTTAGTCACACAGTAATGGGAAGCTGGCAAGTTCAGGGATCAGCTTTTGCTTAGAGAATGAAGATGCTAAACAGATATGGCTGTCTTGACAATAACAGAAGACCCTGAACACACACCCAGCAGGCAGCAGGGGACCTTCAGAGCACTTATTTTACTAGCACTTCTCACCACCACCTAAAGCACACCCTTCCCTACATCTGTCTGCAGTAAGATGCTTTTAGTGAGTTGTCTAGGCCAGTCTGGAGGTTCTAGAGACAAGACCCACCATGTATCCTGAGAGCAATGCTTGTTCGAAGCAGCTGACAGTGTGGTGGATGCTGATTTGGGAGCCTGTGACACTATATGCTTCTCTGTGGGCTTTAACTGAAGACTACAATGAGTGCCACTAAATACCAGATGTTCCACATGGCCCTTCGCCCTGACGACAGTATGCGAAGTCTTCTTTTCTATGTACTCTGAAGAAACTATCAGCTGGAAAAGGTAGTGTGGGTCTCCCTAGCACTGGCCTGCTGTGACCTCCACTGCCTCACTTTCTCTCTAGACCTAGGTTCCCTCATCTGTAAGCTGGGAGGACAGGTAGAGCTAGGTCGTCTTTTGTGTTTGTAGTACCCATGACTATCTATTACAGCTCTTTCAGCATTCACCCTGGCACAGTCCACCTTATAAACAGATGCTTCTTGTGTAACAGTGAATTTGAATGCCCACTATACATGAAGTAATGGAGCCCGCAGCTCTGTGAGCATGTCAGGGGACACAAGCTAGCAATATGTCTACTGACAAGGTAGAAGGCAGAGCATACACACCAAGGCCATTAACTCCAACTAAGGGCCGGATGTGCTACAGGAATCCACAATGTTTAATGAAACCAAGGCCCTGCCCCCTATGCTCCACAGACTCTGGGATGGGTGGCTCTGAAGGAGCTATCTGATTCTGTTGAACTTGTTTCCTTAACTAGAACATGGAAGGGAAGAGTTTAGAGAGATGACTCAGTAGTTGAGAGCACATGCTGTTCCTGCAGAAGACCTGGGCTTTATTCCCAGAACCCACAGGGATGCTCACAACTTGTAAATCCATTTTCAGGGTACCCAATGCCCTCTTCTGGCCTCTGTGGTCATCAGGCATGCACATAGTATACATACATATGTACAGGTAAAACACTCAAACACATAAATTTTTAAATTAATCTTTTGAAAAAAAGAAAGAAAAGAAAAAGGACATAATTTCTTATTGGGACGAGATGTTAAGTTTGACATAAATTGCCTGTGTGGAAGCCCAGTAACCACTCAGGTGATATTAATAGCTCTTTCTGGAGTCCACAGTGGGACCCTATGGCCTTGTGTCCTCTTAGAACCCCCTGACGCAGGGACTTGTGTCCTAGAGTCAGTCTTTGATTCCCCAACAACCCCACCAACTACTGCCGACTCTGCATGGCCAGGTTCTAATAGATAATCACAGCAAGGAGCAGACACCTCCATCAGTAGGGGGGAGTCCCCTGGGAAGTCCCTGAGAGATTCCCGAGCTTCCAGGAGGCTGGTGGGATCAAACGGAGGGAGACAGGCTCTGTGACACAGCGGATGGCCGATGTCTCTGCACTCCGGCTGGCATGCTTCCTAGCCCACTGGCAGTGGGGACTAGCTGCCCCAGAGACTGCAGTCTAAGCAGTGGAAGGGGCGCTTCCTAGGGCATGGGAACTAGCCTAGAAGCTACCAGAGGCCCTGCAGTGCTAAGTCCCTTAGAACCAGCAGCAGGAAGGACAGAGCCAAGATCCCAGAAAGGACCTGCTTGTACTCAGAAAAGCACAGCAGGTTGGAATGGCAAGGCCCCAGGTGAGCCCTGCAGTGGTGTGGCAGGTATCCTAGGGTGCTGAGTTCAGGCCCTCAGGGACTGCGGCCTAGAGAATGGACTCCACAAAGCAACCAGGAAGTCTTAGGTGTAGGAAGGAGCTGCACCTCCGGGAAAGCTGTCAGTTGACACTCCGCATGCACGGGGATAGGGATGGCATGGCGTACAGGGAAGGAGAGCGTGCCTTCAGACACTTGGCCCTGATCTCAGACCAGAAGCTCCATAGCTTCGAGATCACTCTGTCTCCTCCAGTGTTTCTCTCAACATGGGTCAGAGAAACATGCCACTCTAGGACTTCAGCCGGGGAAGCAAACAGGAAGTGGTAGCTCCTATTTGGGAAAGGCTCCCAGGCGGCCTGCACAGGTCCTAAGGATCACAGTGAACAGTGAGAGCCCAAGAACACATGTGCTTTCCTCTGAGAGCTCCTGTATGAGAGAGGTCAGAGGCCAGCACCATAAACAACATCTGCTCCTGCGTCATGGCTTTGTGGGCTGTCACTAGACAGGGCCACCTTCCTCCACACACCCTTAGCAATTGTATGTGGGGGAATTAATTAAAAAATTGAGAAAAATCAAGGCTAGAAATGTAGCTCAGTTGGTAGAGCATTTGCATAGCATGTGTGAGGCCAAGGATTCAGTCCTGAGTACCACATGGACTGGACATGGTAGCGCATGTCTGGAATCCTAACACTGGGAGATGGTAGGGGCGGATCAGAAGTTCAAAGTCGGCTAACAGTGAGTCTGAGGCCAGCCTGTAATACAGAAGACCCTATGTATACAAAACTAAAACAAGAAACAAAACTTATGTATTCTTTCCTTCCTGTTCTACTTTTATTGGTTTCAATGAATTAAGTCAAAGATTTTAACAGGACAAAACTCTAAACAACAAGCAATTAACAAAATGACAAGATGAATTGCCTCAAATAAATAAGGGTTGGAAGGAAAGATGGTCCGGAGGTGACGGAAGGACTGTGAGGCCAGGCACTGCAGATAAAGTAGGAGCTGGTTAAGCAAAGAGTCTGAGCTGAGCAGCGGCTTATCACAACTCCCAATCAGCTGACCACATGAAGAGACACCTGAGCCGCTGTCCAGGACCGGTGAATGCAAGTTGTATAGCACTCGTCCTGGCCAAGAACTAGTGAAAGATTATCAGACTAAGGGGGCCACTCCTGAGAGCCCCTGTTGTACATACATATGGGTAGACAAGCCAAGGTTCAGGGAGCCAGGGAATTTGATTTGCAGCCACCTGGTGAATAGCAAGGCCATCCGTCTAAGGTGTCTCAATCCCTCTTGTCTATTCCCATCTTCATCCTCACTTTACTGGACCAAATGAACCCTTTTAGACGGTTCCATAAAGAACTGACTGGAGGGAAGAGCTCTGAGAGCTGCATTTTTTCAGAACAAAGAAAGCTGCTCCAATTTCTCAATTACAGTGGAATTGGTGAGCTGAGATTTCATCTCTGTCACCCCTTCAGCTTCAACATGGCTGGGTCACCTTCTCAACGCTGGTTCTTATTAGATGGCATTGAAGAGAAACTGGGGGTCTTCATGCATCATAGATTCCAAAAGCTCATTTTCATATCCATAGATAAGCAGAGTTTTCACACCTTATCAAAGAAGCTTCCTATTGTAGCAGATGGAGGTTATTACAGAGACCCCCAACTAGCCAAAATGCAGAGAGGAAGTGACCATAGCATGTCCTGTCTGGCCCTGATTGATACCTAAGGCTCAGGGGACATCACAGAAAAGGGGGCAGATGGGGCTGGAGAGATGGCCTAGCGGTTAAGAACACCGACCGCTCTTACAGAGGACCTGGGTTCAATCCCCAGCACCCACTGGCGGCAGAGAACCATCTGAAACTCCAATTCCAGGAGAACTCCAGTTGCAGGGGAATCCGACACCCTCTTCTGACCTCCGCGGCATTGCACGACACGGGTGCACAGACCTGCATGCAGACAGTACATTGATACACATACAGAAATAAATAAAAAATTTAAAAGAAAAGGGGGCAGAAAGTTGAAAAGACCAGAGGACTAGGTAAGACTGTGTCTGCTGCAAGATTGTGTCTGCTGGAAATTCCAGAGATGCTGTGTCCAGGAAATCTCAACAATAAAGTTGTCTAAATGAGACCTGCATAATGATGAGCCAGTGTAGATGGGAGAAATTTCACAAGGACACACTCCCAGATGAAGAGCTACAGACCATCAAGGGCTTCTGAGAGGGGGACAATCATTCCTCTCCAGGGACAGAGCCCCTGACAGGTTATGCAACCCCAAGTGGTCACTCCTAAACACATGTACACAAGAGCAGTATTAAATGGGCTCAGCAGGTTTTGTGTGTGCTTATGTGCATATGTATAACAATAATTTTAAAAAGGAGGGTTGAGGGAGACGTGGAGATGATGTCACTACAGCACATGTAGGAAATTCTCAAAAGAATTTACATCTTTTTAAAAACCCAAAAGAACTATCTCTCTGAGCCTCTGATTCTTCACCTGTAAATTATAATGTACAGCTTACCTATTGTGTGGGTTAAGGAAGACATGCACAGGCACTCAGTACACTGTGACTGCTGCTGCTACCATTGTTATTAAGGTCATCATTGTTATAACTGGAGATGTACACCGAATGACTGATGAGTTGGGAGATGCTGCACAGCTCACGAAGCCAAATAGATTCAAGGCAGCAAGGTATGAATGGATTTTGAAGAAGGATTTCTATATTAGGTGTCCTGGGGCACAACTAACAGGCACATGTCCCTGGAGGGAATGGATAATAGATTATCTGACAGCATCCCTAGGCATCGCCAAGGCACTAAGTGGAAACATCTAAGTCAATCTGCCTAGTAGTTTTGCACCCTGGGCAGAGTGGCTCAGCTACAAACATGCTCACTTCAAGGCGCCTGAGCAATCAAAGGGAAGCAGTGAAAGTCACCTTCATGTCAGGAGTTGGACACAGAAGCTGACAGTGACAGCACCTGAACAGTTCCTGAGCATCAACTGTGTACCAGAGTCCCATTCAGGGAGAAGAGATAGACAGCTTTGTCTTCCGGGACTCCTCCGAAAGTGTCAGTAGTTTTGTTGTTGCTGCCTGATGGGCAAGTTGGGAGCCAAGGAAGGAAGGAAAGTGACTGGTAGAATAAAGCCAGTTACTAAGCAGGTGACTGCCTGGATCCTTCAGGCAAACCTGCAGGGTGGGATGCGAGCCTGCACAGCACTTGCAGGATTCTATACCAAGTAACTACTGAGAGAGGCTTCATGTCATGTTCTTCCACAGGCACAGCCATGCTTGTCTACTGGAAAGATCCTTTGGCCTTAAAGACCCAGATGCTGTGTCTTACAGTCCACAGGGCATACTGATACTGCAGGCTTCCTGAATGTGAGGAGGGAGGGCGCTGGTAGTGCCTGAGCCAAGCCTAGTCCTGACCCCAGGTGCTGGCTGTCTACCCAGGGTGAGAGACAAGCACATGGCTAGAATTGGATCCAGGTGGACGTGGGAGGGAGGAGAGAAAGAGAAGGACCCTCAGCCAAGGAACGTCAGCAAGAAGGGAGGGGGGCGGAGGGCTGCTTGCCTGAGACCACACGGTCCACATGCTCAGTGATTAATGGCACCTGGACAGATTGGTGGACACTATCGGAACAATGAGGACACCTACTCCCCACACTCTGCCCGCTGCCAGGGCCCTTCTGTTTGGCATCTGTGATGGTGTCCTTTGAGCATGCTGCTCTGTGCCACAGGTCTGTCAGCTCTTATCTCTGATTCTCTCCTCCATTTATGATGCTAATTCATCCTCCCCTCTCTGAAATGCCTTAATTTATTCATTCTTCCACTCAGTTTGTCAGTCTTTGCTTATTTAATCACCAGCTCCTGCTGCACTCTTTCTAATGCATTTTTTAGGATGGCCCCAGCTTTCCAAGAGGAAAATTACAGATGTTCTTCACTGTTGGGGGGATTGCTGCCACCTGCACAGTTCAGATCATTCCCCCAGGGCCTTGATGACAGACAGGAATGGTGACGGGTTGGGAACACAACCCTCCATGTCCAGCAAGCAGCCTGTGAAAACAAGCCCACATGTTGCTGTCTGTCTTACCTGTGATTTCCTTTGTTCTTCCATTGGTGTGTTTAAAGCGATCTCCTTCTACCCGGACACTAGGGCACAGCACATCTGAGAAAAGAATAAACAGAACAATGAGAAAACATTCCCTCTGTCATCCTGTATAAGGGCAACAGCACCCACTCCACACAGGGTGCTGGCCGCTCTGGACTTGCTAATTCTTTCATTTACTTGTATTGCCGTTAAGCACTGGCTCTGTAAATACCATGCTGAGGCGAGACATGAGCATGGCATTTCTCCCTTTCCCAGGGGACTCCGAGCCTCATGCATTAGAGAGAGCCACACATGAAAACTAATATTAGCAATACAGTATCCTAGGTGAGAGATGCTGGATGGTTGTCCAAGGGCAGTAAGGCTTTCCTAGATGTTACTCTTCAAACGAAAATACCCATAAGAGACCTGGGACTAAAGTAAAGAAGTACCATCTTAAACACACACCCCCAGACACTTGCTCCCCTCCCTGTGACCTGGCCCTACCCAGGAAGCAATTTGACTACCCCATAATATTACTTTAATCACACATTACCAGGGAGTGCCACCATCCCACCAGTAACTGGCCACTTTTCCTATTAGGGACATCAACGTTGGAGTGCAGGACTGTTGGGGTCTTGTTTTTCCAACAGCAGTAAGAAGAATGAATGAGATTGACCCTGCTTTGAGGGAAGTATTTTGAATGCTGATTCTGTAAGGCACCAGCAGGTCTCCAAGCCCGGGGAAGGGGTTATTTTAGACATAGCACCAAGCTGTCTAGGACTAAATCTGAGAGGAGAAGCAGGCACCAGGGAATATTTAGACAGCTCCACCCAGAACGGCCCACAGCTGTGGGGTGGCGATCATTGCTGTAACTCTGGCAGCCCTCCAGGGAGAGAGTCCAGGGATCGCGGGTCATTTAAATGAGTTTAAACTGGAAATGGAATTGACTCATGAGGCCCCATCCTAGATGGTGAGCAAGTCGCTGGGGCCTGACAGCAGCCTGCACTACTGAGTCATGTCTGTTCAAAGCCCAAGGGGAGGAAGGACCTGGTTCACAGACCCAGATGGCAAGGCCAATCTGAAGATCACGAACACAGAAAGACACAGACCTCACCCACACTGCTGTAAGGAATCAGTTTTGAAGCAGCTGCTAACCCACACGGGCCTCCAGCTCACACTGTTGCCCAGACGCCTATGTTCAAATAGGTTCAGTGACAACTCATTGCCTGCCTGGTTAAGTAGGCACTCTGGTGGCTCTCCAGATAATAGTCAAGCCAGACTTCCCAATCATGCTCAAGCCCGTGGGGTTCGCCTGTGACATGGGTGAATCTAATGTGTACCTCCCAGGCTCATGTTTTGAACACTTGTTCCCCACTAGTGGAACTATATTAAGAGGTCCTGGAAACTGAGGCGGAGATACTAGCAAAAGTGGCTCGTGGGGTTCAGCCCTGGAAGGCTATATATGCCCAGCTGCCATTGCTGGCCCTGTTTCACGAGTCCCCATGGTGTGAACAGCCTCTGCCGCCTGCTTCCACTGCCATAAACTGACCTGCTATTCATGCCTTCCCACGGTGATGGGACCATGAACTGAAATAAACCTTTTTTTCTTTCAAGTTGTTTCTGCAAGGTATTGTAATCACAATGGCACTAAAGCTACGAACACAACCTGCTTGGTGGTGAGGCAGATATGGTACCCCAAGCCAGGCTCAGCCGTCTTCCAGTTTCCTTTGACAAAGATATCCACGTCTTAGGTAATGATCTGTATATTTCCATATTCACTGGCATTCAAAGTGAAATATTGACTGAGCCCTGGATATTTTCCCCTACCCACAGCCCAGCCTTCGGGGTGCTCTTGGGCTGATGTGGTGGTATTCCCAATCATTCCCACCTGAAGAAGGAACATCCTCAAACAGCCAAGACTCAGAGCTTGAGGAACCATGCTGAAATCATTGTTGGGCATGTTGTGTGCCTCAGAGGGTGGCTGGATCTCAGTTCACGTGTCATCGGTCACTGTCTGAACAGTGCTAAGCCCACCCCAGCCCTTTGGTTCATACCACCCAGAAACAACCCCTGACACCTGAACTTGGAGGAAAATTCTTGGTGGACTACCCGGCCCTCCAGGTCTGGGTTCACTGTGGTTTGGTGAGCCAGTGAGACAATGTCCTGGCTCCAGCGCCCGTGACAGTGAGGTGTGAGCGACACCATCAGCACCTGACTAATTCCCACTCCTTACACCTGTTGGCTTCAGAAATGGTAGAATTTCCAACCCTTTGCAATTGAATGTAACAAATGTCCAGGAGCTCACTTCCTACAAGCTGCACCTGGAAGTCAGGACAGAGTAGTCTATGGAAAGCCAGATCCATTTTATTTTATTTTATTTTATTTTATTTTATTTTATTTTATTTTATTTTATGTGTATAAATGTTTTGGCTGCATTATGTAAGTATACCACGTGCTTGCAATGTCTGTGGAGTCCCCGCCTCTTGAGTGATGGATGGTTGTAGTCACTATGTGGGTGCTGGGATCTGAACCCAAGACCTCTACAAGAGCAGGGGATCTGAATCTAGAATCCTGAAGTAGAGACAAGACCTGGGTGATGCATCAGCAGGAACAACAGAGCCCAGTCATGCACACCCGGGGACAGCTAAAGACAAGCCAGAGCAACCACTGCTCACACTGCAACTCACAGAGGCCCCTGCTATGAGCCCCTGACCTCAGAGAGATGAGGCTGTTGAAGGGAGCAGAGCAAGAGGGAGTGGAGGGAGGGGATGACTCAGCTGCCCTCTGCACATAGCCTGGGTCCTCTGTTGCTCCAGCTACGTCAGCTAGGGATTGTCCATGCATCACAGAGGCTGCAGACATTGCATGCGGTACAGAGACTCTAGGAATAATATAAGTAACAATCGTACTCTCGCTGCCTCCCTGGGGATGGGTGGTCATATGCCTAGCTTCCTATGGAGTATGCTGTGTGAATTGTTTCTGGGCTTCTTCAGTGCTCAGCCATGGGGTGGAGTTATCTCCAAAAACAGAAGACTTACTTAGATGGCATGCCATGCCCCGGAACCTGTTGGGAGCATGTAAAATACATTAGCATATTTAACTGAGTCATCGCCACAAGGTATTTCTTAATTTTACTTGTTTTTTTTTATGTGTATCAGTGTTATGGCTACATGTATGTAAGTGCACCCATGTTGTACAGTGCCCATAGAAGACAGAAGAGGGTGTTGGATTACCTGGAACTGGAGTTATGGATGGTTGTTAACTAAAATGTGGGTGCTGGGATTAGAACCCAGGTCCTCTGCAAGAGCAGCCAGTGCTTTTAACTGCTGAGCCAACTCTCCAGATCCCTCTCCCAAGTTTTATGAAGTAGGTATTCTCCATGACAGGTGCACAAAGAATGGCATAAGGCTTTTATAGCTAGCAGGGATGCTTCAGCAAAAGGCTTCCTGTATCCAGCTCTCAAGTATGCTGCAGCCTCTCTAAAGGCCAAGTCACCTGCTCAGGAATCCCAGCTTCTTTCCAAAGCCTGCACAGCAGCCAGCTAGCTGGCCCGCTACCTTCAGAAACAACTCTCCACTTCTGAGCAGTTCTGACCCACAGAAGGGTCTTCCCTGACTCTGCAGTTTTAAGATTAATTTGCTTATGCATAGGTAGGCCAAAGCTCAGAGAGGTTAATACATTTATCCATATCACACAGCCAGCAAAGGCAGAGGCAGACCTGAGCCCAAGGAGACAAATGTAAACATTAGTAGTTTCAACCGCTGTTCATGAAATCTCAGCCTTGGAAAGCACCTTGGGCGTTAAAGAAAAATACCCAGGGGCTGGAGTGATGCAGTGGTTAAGAACACTGGCTGCTCTTGCAGAAGTTTTGGATTCAGGTCCCAGCATATACATGGTAGCTAACAACTATCCACAACTCCAGTGCCAGGGGATCCATTGCCCTCTTCTGTCCTCCTTGGGCATTTCATAATACGGGTGCACTTACATACATGTAGGCAATACACTCATACACATAAAATAAGTAAATAAACCAAATAAATTAATTAAAGAAAAACAACCAGCCCATTATCTAAAGGCTCCACTGCCTCAAAGCTCTACATGTGCCCTAATCTAATTCTCTGCACAAGGCTACAGGGTAAATGTTATTATCAGTAACTTATAGTTTTAACAACTTGTTAATGAGAGGGAAGTTGCTTAATCACATTAATCACTGGGTTGATCAAGTGAGATCAGAGAAGACCACACAGAGACCACACACTGGGTTCCTAAACCCAATTCTACCCCCGCTTTCTGTTCTGGGACCTTCTGAAGACTCCTGGTTATCTCTCTTCAGCTGCCTGTCCAATGCCCCGGCTGCTCTGGTGACCCACGCCTCCTAGGAATTCTGGAGTGGAGAGATGTAGTCAAAGTACCGAATTTCTGGAGAGTATTCATATAAGCTTCAGAAGCAGCCTGCTAGGGTATGAGGCAGCCAAGTTGATACTAGAAAGAAAACCCACTGGACCTAGGAACATCTGCAAGTCACTGGTCACGCAGCCCAGGCCCACTCTTTTTTCCAGTGTCTCAGAAAAGAGCAGCACAGTGTGAAATTAGGAAGATCGCCAAGCCTTTGTGACTGCAAGCTGGGCACAGAGCCATCTTTGGATCCTTCCACCCCAGCCTGAGCACATGCCACCTTCTGGGCAAAGAGAAACTGAACCAGGGCAAGTGGAGAGAACTGGTCCCCAAGGCTAAGAGTGGGAAGCCTGGAGTTGCACAGACCATAACCCAGCTCCTCTGTGCATATTTCCAAACCTAAGAGCAGGGTCAAAGTAAGGATCCCTCCATCTGGGCTATCCTAAAGGATAAGTGGGTTTGTGGGTGGACAGCCATGACAGCCGGCATCCAACAGCACTCCTCATTCATTAATCAACATGCACTTTCTACCTGTCCAGCACATCTGTCTCTTCAGGAACAAACTCAAGGTGGTGACTGCACAGACAGGGGTTCCCTGCCAGTCGGTGCCTGTGCTAGAGAAGGAGAGTGAGAGCCACTTGAGGAAGCAAACTGGCCAGCATATGTTCCTCATATGCTACAGAGGAAACACACCTGTGGAGTGACAGGGTGATACACACTGGACCTGTGAGTTGAGTGATGTCTGAGCTCAGCAGGCAGGTGAGAGCCCCAGAGGCTGAAGGTTATTGCTTGTCATTGGAGCTGGGAACATGGCATTCCGTGGAGCAAGTAGCAGAGGCAGAGGCAGGAAAGGGGGTGAACCGTAGAACCCTAGATTCAGAATTCAGGGCATTGAAGAGACCTTGCCTAGGACGGCAAGGACAAGCCTGTAGGATGCTGGGTAGAAGATGATGCTCTGCTCCTGAGAGGATTCACTATGGGAGTGGAACTCACTGTAGGGGTGTCAGTATCCAAACAGGCTAAGAGTACCACCCCGTGTCTATCGCTTTAGCTGTCCCAGGGTCTCTTCAACCTCATTTTCTTCCCAGGTAATGTCCTTTGGCCCAGCCCCAGTTGATGTCACTATAGGGATGGTTCCCTGAGAGGCACAGGAGATGGAAGCACAAGGGGTCATTGGGGGTGTACACAGAGCTCAGGATGTCTCGCGTCTGGACCATAGATATCTTAGCTCATTCCACTCAGTGCAGTGACTATAGCCCTCGATGCCTGAGGTGCCATGGTGTTCTGCACCATGAATCCCAACTATGCATCTGACAGTGAACTGGGTATAGATTAGTGGACCAAGTGACTAGCTCTCTGGCAGAGAAGATGCAGTATAGAGGGTAGCGTGCTGAGGGATCCATGTGGGTGACAGGCAGCCAGTGGCTGGAGGGCCTGAGATGTCTCAACCAAGACTTGAAGGAGGGGATGGAGGGAAGAGGATGAAGGCAGAACGAAGGAGAGGCACTTGATGGAAGCCCAAGCAAGGTCTCAGACATGCGAAGAATGCAGACACCACAGCTGGGGAACGGTGAACAAAGATAATAAGGACAAGACCCTGCACATGGAGCATCATGACAACGTGCCAGGGCAGCGACAGAAGTGGAGGCCAGCCAAGAGGCTTCCCCAGGGCCAGGCAGGTGACAACAGGGCTTTGTGCCCATAGGATGGAGGTCATAATTAACTTCTGTCAACTTGACACAATCTAGAATCACCTGGGAAGATCGTAATTCCTAGATAAAGTCAGCCTCTGGGGGGTTTCTGGGTTGTTAATTGATACTGGAAGACCCAGCCCTGTAGGGGGCACTATTCCCTAGGTAGGGGTCCTCGACCATATATAAGAAGAGAAAGTGAGCCTGCAAATGAGATCTGTGCACCCATCCTCTCTGCACCTGACCATAACTGTGATGTGTCCAGCTGTCTCAAATTCCTGCCACTGTGACTTCCCTGGAGTTATGGACTATAACCCAGAATTGTGAGCTAAAACAAGCCCTTTCTCCCATGAGTTGTTTTTTGTTGAAATGTTTTCTCACACAACAAAACTAAGACAGAGTGGAGGTGAAAAGAGGGGACCAGACCATGATCTACTATGAAAGCAGACTGGCATGCTTTGATGACAGAACAGGAGCCAGTCAGTGTCTGGGAAAGACTCTGGTGTCCTATGTCCCTGACATTGGACCTGTCTATCCAGAGTCCAATTTAAAAGACACTTCACATGTGACAGGTAATATTCAGAAGGCTTCTGGATCTATACACATAGCTTCCAGAATTCAGAGGCCAGGTCCCAGCTGGGATCTGGGATCTGAGAGTTGTGGGAGAGTAGAAGGTGTTTAAGGTTCCAAGGACTGAGTGAGATTCAGAGGTGGATCGGGAGTGTGCATGGCATTCAGCAGAACGGGAGTGTGCACGGTAGAATGGGGGTGTACACGGTGGAACGGGGGTGTGCACGGTGGAATGGGGGTGTGCACGGCAAAGAGAAGGAGAGGGTCTGCATGGGACATGACATCACACAGATCATTGATGCCAAGTTCTGGGGCAGTGGCTGGACGACAGCCACTTCAGGTAAATGACTGGACACACATGAGACAGCATTAAAGCCGAGTCTTCCTCTCATGACCTCTGCTCAGTGAGGCCTATTTATGAGAGACCCTAACAAGGACACCCGAGGAAGCCCCTTAGAGAAACTGTAGGTAAACACATACTGTAAGCATCCCAAGGGCACCTCTTCTTAAAGGAGCCCTTTCTGGAGACCCAACTTTGGGCATTCACAGGCAGAAGATGGACAATGTAGGGAGGATGCAATCATGACTCAAGATGGGTGAGGGTGGGAGGTAAACCGAGGAAGATACTTACACCTGATACCCACATTGTGGCAGCGTAGACTTGGGGACCAGGAAAAAGCCCTAAGGACCCTGTCATCTGGCCCCCTAGACACTAGACAACAACCCTGTGTCTCTACAGAAAAGCTGCTTCATGATGCAGGCTTACCTAAGGTGAGATCAGTGAGAATAACAGCCAGATGTTGAGAACTGCAGCTGGAGCAGCCTCCCTGTCTATCCTGGAGCCAGGTGTGCCGCACAGACCCTGGAGGGGAAGGCTGCTCACACTGTGCTCATCTCCAGCGCTCCACCCAAGGCACTGAACAATCATAGACTCAAGAACCAGAGGGTTTGCAGGTCAAGGGGACAGCTGGGGTTAACTGCACAGTGAGGCCACCTGCCTTTGTGAGTCTGTCACAGGAGCCCAAGCTCTGTAAACCCATCACCTGCATCTTTAGGGGACAAGCAGCATTCACCCAGGCCTCCCCTTCAGCCCCAGGCAGCATCCACCCTGGGCCTCCCCTTCAGCCCCAGGCAGCATCCACCCTGGGCCTCCCCTTCAGCCTCAGGCAGCATCCACCCTGGGCCTCCCCTTCAGCCCCAGGCAGCATCCACCCTGGGCCTCCCCTTCAGCCCCAGGCAGCATCCACCCTGGGCCTCCCCTTCAGCCCCAGGCAGCGTTCACCCCTGGGCCTCTCCTTCAGCCCCAGGCAGCATCCACCCTGGGCCTCCCCTTCAGCACCAGGCAGCATCCACCCTGGGCCTCCCCTTCAGGCCCAGGCAGCATCCACCCTGGGCCTCCCCTTCAGCCCCAGGCAGCTCCTATTCCACTCTGGCTGCCCCAGAACAAACCACTCAACCTCTCTAGCATCAGTTTCCTCGTCAGACAATCACTCTCTTCCGAATCTCTGATTTCATCTCTACTCACAGGTTCTAATGGGTCCGTCCTTCTGCGTGCATCCAGCTGCCCCTCTCATTTCTCTGCCTCTCACAGTGACCACTTTCCACTAATTCCACCAGGGGGGCGGTGGAGCATTCAGTATACAAGAGAGCTATGGACTTCCACCCATAAGGCTCTCCACTTATGCATGGGACCACTTCCGCTATTCAGGACAAAATTCAGCATGAACCAAAATATCGGCAAGGGCTTGCCATTCACCTTAGTAAAGCAGGAGTTCTTCCCAGGCCATGACACCCAAGGAAAGCTGCCTCTGTCTGCACTCCACTCCCTTACTTTATATTGCTGCACAAACATAGGCCACTGGACTCCTGTATCAGAGCCTGAGGCAAATCCTGCCCTTTTATATAAAGACACCTTCCTGTCCATGCCCTGGCTGTGTCGCCAGAGGGCACACCGACAGGGTGATCTAAGAAGAACCCTTCTTGATTCCTTTTTCTTACTCTCGTCCATGGTGCGTGTCCAGAAGAGCACATGTTGTAATTTCTATCTATGATGGTAAGTGCTCATTTTTCTAGCACACTGACTAACACAACACCAGCGACATTGTCGGCATTCCTACCTCACAGGAAGCATCTAATTGGTATTTCCTGAATCAATGAATATGGTGCTTGCATCAAAGCTATGGGAGTTTTGTCATTTCTCATTATCAGCATGTGTCAGATGAGGAAACTGTGTCAGAGTTTCCTGTGAGCTCCCCCAGGACGTGTGGACATCAGGGGAGGACCTAGGTCTGCTGAGGCAGGAACGAGCACTACACGGTTCCAGTTGTTCTTACACTTAACATGCTCCATCTTCACAGCAGCGGGATTGTTGAGCTCATTTTTCAAGCACTAACCTTTAGTGAAGAGACGCTAACAAGTAAGGAGAAGAAAACGCCTAACCCAGGAAACTAAACCCAGGTCTTCCCTCATAAACATCCAAACATTTAACCATGGGGTAAACTACCAGGAGTTAGGAAGAGGCTGAAAAGACAGAACAAAATCCTCCACTCTAATGGGCTATCCAATCCCAAGTGGTCAGATCTAAACACACCTACATACAACCAACACTAAATAGACTCAGGGGTGTGTGTGTGTGTGTGTGTGTGTGTGTGTGTGTGTGTGTGTGTGTTTAACAATAATCAAAGAAGAAGAGGTCATGAATTTGAGGAATGTGAGACTTGGAGGGGGAGAGATGAAAATGATGTAATACTGTACTTATGTATGAAATTCTCAAAAAATATAAATGAAAATCTATACAAAAATGCCCTCCACTCACTCAGGTGTTTTAAAGGACCTCATGCCAGATCTACTGGCTCATCCTTGCTCCCCCTCTCCCTTCTCTTTTTCTCTCTATCCCTCTCCTTGCTCTCTTGCCCAATGGAATGGTGTGACACTCTGCATACGATGTCTATGTGACACAGAGATCACCTGCTGACATTTCTAAGGCCACAGCCTTTGAGATCTGCAAGAGGCAGAGGAGCGAGGAGTGGCTCAGACCAAGCAGGCTCTCTGGGTTCCAGCGCCCCTCCCCAGGGTGGGATTTGGGCCCAGTAAGAGTGAACTGAGGTCCTGAAGTCTGTTCTGCCTGAGACCTCATACACAAAGAACGGAATGGAATGGGCCATCTCCCTCCTCCTCTCTGCTCCTCCCTGCTTCCTGATGTAAATTTCCACATCAGAGGCAGCAGGGAAGGAAGGGTGCGGGCCTGGTGCTGGTCCTGCAGTGCTCTGGGCTCCCCTGTATGCTCCTCCTGCCATGGTTTCACCTGAGCAGCCTTTCTTCTTCAGCCCCTAGCCTGTCCCTTTTGAAGCAGAGACCTGGGAGGCAAGGGGACAGGATCCAGACAGTTAGCACATCAAATCTTTGCCATTTGTCTATGGGGAATATTTTGCTCTCACTTTTCCAGAAAAGGGTGAAAATCTTCTGCCCAAATCCACGCAACTGATAAACTGCAGAGCCTGTCTACAGTGCAGGCCAGGGGATTGCAGAAACTGCATTCTTCCCCCTCAACTCTGCAGAGAGTCTCCTAGCACAACTGAGGCAGCACCAATTTGAATCTATAACTACTCTCTGGATCACCTCCAGTCTCTCCCTACTCCACAGAGGAGGGGAAGGAAGGCTGGAGCCATGCTCGGTCAAACCCTGTGCTCCTCTTCTAGATCAACTTTAGGGACCTGGGACTTGGACTCTACTCCCCCGCCCATAAAAACAGGCTATGTCTCCTTCTAAAAGTTCACCCTGACTGCCCACTTGTTCCCCTGAAAATGGACAGGGCCATTCATGTGCCCCCTTGGGCAGGTGTTTGTGGGGTTAATGAGCTATGACTGGTCTTGTACCTCAGGGTATCCTTATGTATGACATGGGCCCTCCTGATGCAAGGTGAAGCAGGAGTTATGAATCAAAGGAGGCAGGCAGGCACTAGGGCTGGGGCTGAGGTCTGGTCTGACCATTGTGTCCTTGAAAATCTCCTGTAAGGAGTCCACATGTTCTAAATGCAAACCCATCTCTCAAGCTGTCAGGTGAGCCTATCATACAAGACATGCATGCATACTCATACACAGACATAGGAACATACACGCAGACACACCACAGGTCATTTCAGAGATTAAAATGCATTTTCCAGAGTAATCTTGCAGCTTGGTCTGTAAATCCTATTGCTGTGTGGCAGGCACCACCTGAGTGTCCAGCAAAGTGTGGCTAAGCTTTGTCTTCCAAGATGAGCACAGGTGCTAAACAAAGACTCTCAGTCCTTCAACAGGCCAAACATCCACATATCTAGAAACTGAATGTCTCACTTCTACCACAGCCTGAGCTTGGGTGGGAGCTGACCTCCTGCTGCCCAGATTTGAGAAGTCTAAGACAGGAGACGTTCTCTCTCCTGGTTAGCCTTAACTGTCAACTTCACACAGCCTAGAGTCACCTGAGATTGAAGAACTGCATATATCAGATTGGTCTGTGGTCTGGGGGGGGGCGGTTGTTCTGATTACTAATTGATGCAGGAGGGCTCAGCTCTCTGTGGGCAGCGCCATCCATCCCTAGAGAGGTGGTCCTGAGCTACACAAGAAAGCTACCTAAGCATGAATTTATGAGTGAGCCAGTAAGCAGCAGTCCTCCCTGGTTGACACTTGGAGTTGCTGCCTTGAGTTCACACCCTGGCCCTGACTTCCCTCATTGATGGATTGGGACCCGGAAGTAATGCCAACCCCTTGTTGCTTTTGGTCTGAGAGTTTTCATCACAACAATAGGGATTATTAAAGTAGAACATCCACAGTAGGGAATACACATAATGAGCACGGCAAGCTGTGGAACTGGCCCTGCAGAGCGCAGGAGGGTCTGGAGCGCACTGCCTCAGCTCAGGCTCCCTCAGCTCAGGCTCCCTCAGCTGCACCAGCAAACACTTCTCTATCACCTTTCACTAACTTGTTCATTCATGCTCCCAGCTGGTTGCCAGACGGAGGTGCCCTTTGTAAATAAGCAGGCAGCCATGCTGTCTGTGTGTCTGTTATATCAAACAAGGCATTCTCTTCAGGCTTCTAGAAAATCTGAGTATGTATTTCACAAGAGCACATGCAGATTTTTAATAAAGTTATTTTTCTAAACAGCTACATGTAAGATTCTTACAAGAGATGGATTAAGAGGAAAATGTCTTTACTTTCCTGAGCACAGATGACACGTTATAGACATCTATAAAATGTATGTGTGTGCATGTGTGTATATGAGTATTTGAGTATGCGGGTTGGCGCTGTCTCAATGCATTCTTATGACTGTGAGGTCAAAAATGAAACAGGCACATTTTACAGGGATATAAGTCAGCTAAACAATACAATGATGGACCACTGTTTTCCTTCAGTCTTCCAGTAAGCATAGTTCAAACAAGACACATGGCAATTACTCAGCCACATTTCGTGGAAAGCTCTGAGACCCCGTGTAACCTGGTGTCCCACTTGATCTCTGATAGTTTAGCTAGGAAAAGTTTACTGTAGGACAAGAGACATTCTCAGAGATTCAAAATCTCCCTCATGAATTTAATTATATGGATGTGTATTTATAAATAGATCCTCCTTGTGTGTATACAAATAGATACTTTTTGCAAATATCAATTTACTTGTGGCCACTATATGTTACCCCTTTATCAACTTGAAACTAAAAACACCTTGTGAAACTTAGCCTCCCACAGGCTGGAATACATGAACAAGATGACCCAGTACTGGGGTCATCACCCCAGATGGGCACAGCCTCTGTTTTACTTGAATGCTACCAGCACAAACTGATGGGGCTGACACATTGTGGGTGGGATATTTAGCACATCAGGGCACAGTGAATATCTCAGTCCCACAGGGGCATGAATTATGTCTGAGAGCTGCGATTTTATAGAGAGTTCCTACGAATCCATGAATGACACAGAACAGTGACAGGCAGAGGAGAAACTCTAAGTATTTGGCAGTGGAAGGGTCAGGGGTTATCAATGAGGTGGACTGAGACACAGAAAGGGGAGCCCAGGCCCACCAGTCCCATTCAAGCCCTGAAAAACAGCCTACTGAGGTCACCTCAGAAGCTGGTGGTGGTGACTTTCAATTCTCAGCTGACACATCAGAATATACCAGGAGCACAAAGCTGGTCTGCCACACAGTGTCTACAATAGCCAGCTTCCTGTCTCAGGAAGAATAGCTACAGACAAGATATCTAGGGGTGACATATAAGATTCCAAAATCCTAGCACTTTAAACACGGATGCCTCCCAGGCTGGCTGTGGCCACGCACATGCACCACAATTGAGCAGGAAACGTGCTTTGTTTTTCCCTATTTTTTGGTGTTTTTTTTTAATTTTATAGATTTAAGAAATTTATACAATGCATTTTGATTATATCAAACCCATCCCCACCTCCACCCTCACCACCCCACCTCCGCTGTTCTTTTGTGGGAGGTGCCGGTGTCCTTTTCATATAGGCTTGGCATAAAAATATGAAGCTTGATAACAATAATAAAAATTACATCTGGAGCCACAATGAGCCACTCACTGACTTAGTATCTATCATCTTAATTTTACAGATGAGGAAACGGGCAGGAAACAAACCGTATTCATATCTTCTTCATTCAAGAGAGAAAAGTAAGCTATGCAGAAGTTATCGTCAAAGGCAAACATGCTCTGACGTCACTAGGCTTCCCCTATCCCCCAGCATCCAGCTATGAGAAAGAACATGGAATGTTTATTTTTCTAGGCATGGGTTACTTTGCTTTACCATAAAAAATAAAAATAAATAAATAAATACATGGAGAAATCAGGCTTTGGCTTAGTCTTTTATGCCTGAGTCAACCTTTGAATCCTATGCTAAAAAGTCACAGACTATAAGGCAGAGAAGACAGGATCCCAGTCCAGGCTTTCCTGGTTCCCCTGGGGCGAACTATTAGAATGGTCTCTGGCCTTGCAAAGCCCAACTCTGCCTGGCGGCAGGAGCAGACACAAACACCGTTCCTGTATGTGTGAAAAATGTTTCTATGTATTCTTGGAAGGCAATAACAGCAACTATAAGGTAATATGCTGCTAAAAGTTGAGAAAGTGAAAGGTATTGGACCTGGGCACTTCTTGTTAGATACACACATAACCATCTGCTTTTTATTTACTTACATGTAAATACAAAGGCATGTGCTAAGAGGCTGTGTTCAGGGCTACCAGGACATGCTTGACAGGCACTTGGGAGGTCTCCGTACCCTTTATAAGGCAGTGAGTGTGGTATCACCCCCTGTGAATGTGGATCATGAGGCAGAAGCAAGGTCCTAAGGTCACAGAGAGGGTGGAGTAGGGCTGGGAGGTCAGTGCAGGTGACAAGCTACAGCTCTCTGATTTGGCCAGTACTTGCCTCCACCTGACCAGATCATGTGCTTTGACCACATAAACCTTAGTTAAGACGCATCCTGCCAGAGGGCTGGTAGGATGGCTCAGTAGGTAAAGCTATAAAGCTGTTTGCTGCCAAGCTTGATGACGGGACTTCAATTCTCAGGAGTCCCAAAAGTTATGGCCTGACCTCCTCACACATGTGCCACTCCCCAACACACATAGTAAACAACAAATGAAAAACATTTTTTTAAAAAGGACACATCCTTGGGGCTGGAGAGATGGCCTAGCGGTTAAGAGCACCGACCGCTCTTACAGAGGACCTGGGTTCGATCCCCAGCACCCACATGGTGGCTGAGAATAGTCTGAAACTCCAATTCCAGGAGAACTCCAGTTCCAGGGGAGTCCGACACCCTCTTCTGACCTCCGCGGCATTGCACGACATGAATGCACAAACCTGCATGCAGACAGTACATTCATACACATACAGAAATAAATAAAATAGAAAAAAAGAAAAAAAAGGAAATAAATGAAGGGTGGTTTTTAGTTTTTCATTCATTCCGGTCACTTTCTAATAAGATTTTCTGGCACTTAATGAGAATTAAATAACTGGATTACTATTTCCAAGTGGGGCACAAGATCATAACAAGTTATCCCCAGAGGAACTCCCAGTGACCTTGCAATATAGGGCAGGGCCTGGACCAAGAGCCTGCTATGACCCATGTGGTCACCGGTGCCAAGCCACAGTCCTGACGTGGCACTCTAAACCCACAGCTGGGCTGCCACCCTTTCCTCTTCTCCTTGGATCCACCCATGAAGAACAGCTGGGTGGGTCACACACATGTTCTTAAAAGTGTCTGTGTGTGCCTATGTGGTAGGTGATGTGTGTATCTGTGAGTATGGGGGTGTATAAAGGTTTGAGGTGGATGTGGAATATGAGGTGGTAAGTGTATGTAAAGTGTGTATGTGTGACTGTGGTGTGTGTATAAGGTAAGAGTTTATGGTATGTAGCATATGTGATGTGTTTAAGATATGGAGGGGTGTGAGGTGTATGTATAATGTGAGGTATATTTGTATAGTGTGAGGGGTATGTGCTTTGGGCATACATGTACAGTGTGTGAAGTACATGTAAGATATGGAGGGGTGTATAATGTGAGGTATATTTGTATACAGGCAAATAATGGGTGCGTGTCTGTAGTGTGAGGGGTATGTGCTTTGGGCATACATGTACAGTGTGTGAAGTACATGTGTATATAAGTTACATAGGTGAATATGGTAATGGTATGTGGAGTGTGGGGATAGGTATGTATATGAGGCATGTATGACAAGTATATGTAACTTGTATGTGGTATGTGTATGTATGTGTGACATGCATCACAGTGCCTGAGCCTACTAAGGTAGGAACCCCCCCCTTTGTGGCATAAAACAGGCCTATAACATGGAACTAACCATATATACAGATCCCAAGGACGGAAGCAGTGGCAGTGTGGGTCTCCCAGTGAGGCCCACGGTACACACTAAAGCAAAAGTATTCTCTTGCCAACATGGAAGACGCCTATCCCATCCCACCCCCACCTGTAGTCTTCAATGATCAAATTGTCAGGGAGACGTGAGCTCTGTGAGAGGTATAGGCTGCCCAGGTGCTCCTCAGAGTTTGAGCACCATGGGGCAGGCGGGAGGCACACTTCCAAAAATCTTAGCTCAACAAGAAAAGCAGGAGGCAAGAGTGTCCCTTGCCCATGGGGACAGGGTAGAGAGGACCACCACAGCCTGTCCTCAGAATAGCAGTGGGTGGAGGTGTCCACAGCGGCTGGCTGGATCCCACAGACCCACTCACAGGGGCGATACGCTATATAAAGATTGTTCTGCGGACACCACAGAGTCCAGGGTGGAGAAAGCTCTTAATTACAGCCAAGGCTCTGGGCTAAGGCTATCCACAGTCTCCACCCCACACATTGCAGGAAGCTGAGCCCGAGGCCACGTCCCCTGGGAACCTCGGTCAGTCCACAGAGAAGCAGGAGTTGGTAGTGTGATATGGAGGTACTCATCTGGATGTGTGTACATCAAGCGGACACGAAGGTCCCCTTGCCATGGGAAGCCCTGGGAGCCTGCTGCTCCTCAAAGCTGCCCCCTTTCTCTTCAGTAGCTGAGAAAGAGGGACTGTGGGATTTGGAAGCAACCAGACCTCCCTTGAGCATCACCAGAAGTATCAGCTCCCTACAGCATCACCAGCATCAGCATCAGCTCCCTACAGCATCAACGCCATTCAGGTCATCAGTCAATACGAAGTCCCTGCTCAGAATGGCCCCCATTCAGGCTGTGATGTCATTCACAGACATCTTGCATGTGCTGAGGCTATTTCTGGTGTTTGGATTCGGTGATGTGCCTTGTTTTGATCTCCCAGATGTTTCTAATATGTTACTGTTAGCTTTTTTATTTTGTTTTGCTTTGTTTATACTTGAAGTGATGGCAAGGGGGTTTTGTTTCAATTGTCACCACAACAGACCAGACCCTCCTTGTCTCACAGCTGTGTTTACAAAAATGTCTTCTCCCTGGGTGGCTAAGTGTTAACTTAAATCTCATTTCTGCTCAGGCATTTGAAGAATCTTGGCTATGGAGGGTCCATAGGATTTTCTCCAGGTTATCATGGTAAGCTTGTATTGTTCTGGGATGGGTTGCCCCCATCTCCCCTTCTCTTGGTACCCTCTCCCCATCCACCACAGCTTTTCTTCAGATACAAAAGCCCCTTCCTTAAAGGAGAGGGCTAGTAACTGTCTCTACTTCCAAATATTAGGCAAGATCATGTGGTTTACAATTCAAACACTCGGCCTAGTTCCTCTCCAGTCACATGACCTTCACTAGTCCAATCAGATTCAATGCCTGGCCTCCTGGGAAATACCCTGCCCTTTGGTTTATGGGTTTACGAGTTCACAGAACACTGACAACTGTGTGCCAGCATCCTCTCTGCCCGCTCCTGTCCATTTAGTCTTCCACCCTGTGCAGTGTCCTGGAGGCATAGTGACCTGTGATGGTTTCATTGGATTCCTTGGGTGTCTGACGCCCAAGCTGAAGGGAGGTGGTAGCTAGGGTGGAGAGGGGTGGGGACTTCCTTTCTGTTTTCTTCAGCTGCAGACCAAGAATAGCTGAGAGTTTCCTGCTGGAAAGCTTCTCCTCAACCCTTGTCTGTTCACTCATTCATTCATTCATATTCATTCATCCTTGAAGCAATCCCACCCTTATTCAAACAGAATTTTCATCCACATCTCTTCGCAAAACCCTCTTTCCTCTGAGACCTGTCATTCAAAGCTTCTTACAACAGACAGATCATAGCCTAGATAGGCACCTAGGAATAAGGTATAGGAATAAAAAAGACCTGGTTTTATCCTGAAAAGCTACCTCACCTCTGGCCTTTTAAAAACCAAAACCAAGTCAATGTATGACACAAACAAACAAACAAACAATACCCTCCCTTTCCAACCACATCACGGGAGCACAGATTTGCCACCTGTGCTCTAAAGCATCCTCCCGTAACATCGAGCCAAGGCTGGCAATAGTGACCCCTGTCAGCAGCAGCAGGCATAGCTGGGGGTGTCCATCCGGTGGAGGCTGCAGGCTGGAGACTGCGTCCCATTCCCAGCTTTGCTGTCTGATTAACTATATTATATCCCGGGGACTCATCTGTCTGTGTTTCTTTCTGCCATTCCCAGAACAGTCCTTGGGGATGGAGGCACTTAGCAGCCTATGCCCTGTGTTCTAGTTCTTCTCAGCCCAGGTTTATGTCCAGCATGAATCTGGAACGATTCCTTAGACTGGGCTATCTACTCTGGCGTAGCTCCTTCCCTAGCCGGGTCCATCCTGGCCCACTGTGAAGCAAGACTTGTACTCAGCTGTGCCTACCAGGATCTCAGCAGCTTATAAAAGGACTTAAGGTTTGAGACTGTAATGAGGGTCAGATAAAGCTGGTTTTATGAAGTCCATGATCAACATCTTGCTTGTGTACCAGAAGACAGGGCACCTTCACTTAGTGCTCTAAACATCAATGTTCTCATCGGCCAAATGGGCCCAAGTCATCACCGCTGATCTCTTCAAACCCAGTTCTCTGGATGTCTCCAGCAGTCTTGTAAAGAGCACACCAGCCTTCCATTCTCTGCACAGATCTGAGCATGCCCAAACCCTGCCTAACCAAGTGCTCACCTTCACACACAAACTCTGACAGTCTGGCAATCAGCAGCCTCACTGCCCTCCGTGACCCCAGCACACAGCTGTATGATAGTTCACAGGCATGTTAAAGCATCCTCAACCCCACATCACCTCATCTGTCAGAGCCACACAACTCAGGATGTCCTGAGCATACCTCGTCATATATCCCTCCTTAGTTCTTAGCAACCTCTCCCCCCAACACACACAAGATGGCTCAGCCTGACTTCATGTGTCTTCCTCGATTTGGAGAGTAGGAGGCCCAGCCCAGGGCCAGGAGCTGTATCCCATCTTTCTCTATAGCCCAAAAGTCAGTACAAAGCCACACAAATGTAGATTCTCAGTAGGTATCCATTGCATAAACAGCACACGGAGGCATCCTGTGGCAAGGAAACTATAGCCATACCTGTTTCTGGAATCATTTATGCATTTCCACACTGGGTGCGACCCAGTCTCATCTGGGACCTCCTTTCTGCCCAGCCATACACTGCACTGCCGGCAGCACCTCCCATCACTGCCCTCAAATCTGCAAGGATGTGCTCCCCTGACAGAAGTGGGACTGACTGTGCTTCCCACCAGGGACTGCTCACACCCCACAACAATCAGCAAGCCAGGCGGAGGCTCGGCTCCTAGCACCTCCACTCACTCACTAACCTCAAAGTACAGCACTTGCTGGGTCCAAGGGGCAAGTCATTCAACAATCCTTCCCACCCAAGAACAAACATTATCACAGTAAAGGGGGGGGCGCTGGAGAGATGGCTCTGCTCTTGCAGAGGACCCGGGTTTGATTAGCGGCACCCACATGGTGGCTAAGAACCATCTTTAAGCCAGGCGTGGTGGCGCGTTCCTTTGGTCCTAGCACTCTGGAGGCAGAGGCAGGCGGACTTCCATGAGTCCAAGGTTAGCCTAGTCTGCAGAGTGAGTTCCACACCAGCTGGACCTATAGGGAAAACCTGACTCAAGAAAAAAAAAAAAAAAAGGAAGCCAGAGAAACTAGAGACAGGCTTGGGAGAGTGAAAAGAAAAACAAAACAGCCGGGTGTGGTGGCGCACGCCTTTAGTCCTAGCACTCGGGAGGCAGCGACACTCGGATCTTTGTGAGTTCAAGGCCAGCCTGGTCTACAGAGTGAGTTCCAGGACAGCTGGGGCTACAGGGAGACCCTGTCTCAAAAAGACCAAAAAAAAAGAAAAGAAAAGAAAAACAAAACAAAAAACCTCTCTATCTTTCCTATGTCAGGTAGGGGCTAGCCTCAGAATAACCCCTGAGGACCCTGGAGGTCAGACCTCCAGTCAGCCCAGGGGTCAGTGCAGTCTGCCTGCTGCTGTCCAATGTCCATGCCCCACCCCATCACCCTCTAAGTTTAGCAGATTCCAGACAAACAATTACAGACCTCTGCTTGTCTCCGAGGTCAGCAGGTCACCAGCCCCTGGGGCGCACAGCCATACAGGTCACCTGCCTGGGGCGCACAGCCATGCAGGTCACCAGCCTGGGGCGCACAGCCATGCAGGTCACCAGCCTGGGGCGCACAGCCATGCAGGTCACCTGCCTGGGGCGCACAGCCATGCAGGTCACCAGCCTGGGGCGCACAGTCATGCAGGGCTGCCTGCCTGGCAATCACTCACTGTTAGTGACCCTGTGGGAATCTTGCTATGCACCAGGTTCTGGCTCTGACTTTATTAGTCTTAATTTAACTAGTGAGATTTTATTTTTTTAATTTTTTTAAATAAAATCACATCATTGTAAAGAACTCACAAAATTACACAGCTAAATTAAGGTAGTCTCAACCTCACTACATCTAATGAATTTCTAGACCGTTCCAATAGGCAGGCCTGGGTCTGGAGAGATGGCTCAGAGGTTAGGGTCACTGCTGCACTTGCAAGAGGACCCAGGTTCAATTCCCAGCACCCATCTGGAGGGTAACAACTGCACTAACTCCAGTTCCAGGAGATTCAACACCCTCTCTGACCTCCAAGGGCATTGGACAACACGGGTACACTTACACACGTGCAGTCAATACACTCATACAAAAAAAGATAAATAAAATATAATAGGTAGGCTCTGCCTCTAACTTTAGAAGCTCTGGGTGGTCAATAGATCATGCTGACCATGAAGAAGGGACAGGGCCACCTTTAATCCCCAAGTCCTCTCCACTCCTGCCCAAGGGAGGAGAAGCCATACAGGTGCTTAGAGGACAGGCTTTCCTGGATATGGGCGGTTACTAGATCTTTTGATTTGATGCCCTGGGGAATGGTGGCTTCACCTGCCCCTGCATCCATCACTTTTGCCTACCCATGCCGTCCCTGAGCCTCGTCCCTGAGATACACCGAGTACCTCTGCCCACGAAACTTTCTCCTGGTCGTGCAGGTAGCAGGTGGAACTTGCCTTCGGAGGGAACATAGCTTCACATGCAAGCTGGGACACTCACTTTCACACAGCCGTCGCCTCAGCTTGCCGCGGATCTTGTCGATCGCATTGAAGTCGGATACATGGAATACGTGAGCGGACTTGGGCTCTGAAGCGATCTCATCCAGCTCCTCCTTCAGAGCCGCACCCACTCCCACAGCGAAAATGCGGATGCCAGCCGCGTGGGCAGCTGCTGCAGCGTCCAGCACCAGGTCCTGACTGCGGCCGTCAGTCAGTAGGATGGCCACCTGCTTGAAAGCACGGTTTCCAGGCCGGCCTCCTGCCTGCACCGAGAAGCTGCGGCTGGTGATGAAGCGCAGGGCATCACCGGTGTTGGTATTGCCCCCATGGTAGACAATGCGCCTAGCAGCGGCCTTCACCTCCTCCCGTGAGCCAAAGTGGCCCAATTCAAAGGCCGTAGTGGGCTGGTCGCTGTAGCGCACGACGCCCACACGGGTGTGGTCAGGACCTACTTCAAAGGTGTCCACCAGGTTGGCCACCCACTGGCGGACCTTCTCAAAGTCTTCTTTGCCCACACTGGAGGAGGTGTCCAGGAGGAAGACCAGGTCGTAATGCACACTTTTGCAGCCTGCATGGGCAAGAGATAAGATGGCTGTGGTGAATGGGTGAATGGCTGGCATCTTTTGGGCACTAAAGATACTGTGTGCCAACCCCTCAGCCCAGATGCTACCTGCCCTGCCTCTCCTTGTAGGTGGAAACAAGGTGAGACTCAGACCCTGCACGGGCCACATAGAAAATGTATGAGCCTTTCTGGAGTCAGTGTGAGCATCAACTGAGGATATGTGACATTACGTTAATTTGTGCCATGGAATGCCCCTAGTTGTCAAGCTCTTTACTCATGTACGCTATGTGTGTGTGTGTGTGTGTGTGTGTGTGTGTGTGTGCATACAGAGGCCCGGGGGTGGGGGGACTTCAGGTACCCTGGGTTACACTTCTCCCACTTAGTCCCTTGAAGCAGGTCTCACTGAACATGGAGCAGCTATTTTCTAGCTAGGCTCCCTAGGAGCCCAGCAATACTTTCTCCCCCATCCCCAGTGAGGGGGCTGCAGCGCCTGCCTGGCCGTGCTGGGAACTGAGCACAGGTCCTCATACTGAGGTGGCCATTGCTCTTACCCATGGAGCTGTTTCTCTTTTTATAAAACCTGCTTCAAATAATGGAGTCTCATTTCAGAAAAGTCAGGAAACGTTATCAAATCTTGCTTAAAATGTATGTGTCCCATCTACATAGATGGAAAAAAAATCACCGTTGAGCCATGCATGCATCCTTGGTTATTTTGTGTTTCCCTGCAGTTGCTGGTAGAAGTAGGATATGCCAGGCTCCGTGGTACATGAGATAGATTGCCCATAAGCAGCTGCATGCTGGGAGTGTTTCCAGGCTGACTGTATGGCTTTCCACAGCTGAAAGTCCACTATATGGAGGGATGCAGTCATTTCTGCCCCATGGTTTCTTATTGGCTATTTAAATAATTTGCAATATCTTACTATTAGAAAATACATAAAATACATAACATTTATATATTTTAAATATACATTTATAGAAGCTCTATAATACTTCATGTACATGTTTCTATTTTTGTAAGTTTATATGAATTAAATGATGCTTTGTTTAAACAAAATAAAGCATTAATATAACTTTCTCTTCTCTACAACAGTCCTGTACACGGTGCCTACTTAACCTTTGACAGCCAGATCATTAGAGGAAAAAAACTTCTAACTTCCAAAGTGCTATAACACAGAAGTTGTTGGGAACAGCCCAAGCGGTAGGCCGTTTAGGAACAAGTGTGACCTGCAGAGAGTACTCTGAACCAGCCAGGCCTTGGGCCTGTCCAGGCAGGTCCTCCCACGTCCAGTCATGGCAGGTGCCCACTTCCCTCAGGCTACCATCTCCCACCCGGCAATGGGAGGGCTTTTCCCTGATCCTCCTGTTCATTGGAGGCCAACCTGATAGAGAGAGACACCCCTGTTCCTCACTGTGAAGTCCACAGGAACTTGTCAGTCAAGTTCTGAGAGGTTCAAAGGAAAATGCAGGAAGGAACTTTGTAAAGTCAATTAAAAAGAACTTTATTTTTTTGAGGTCTGGGGATTAAATGATTAAAGGTATTAATACCTTCTACCTAGGGCCACCCTTCCTCCATTCCCAGTCTGTACAGGGAACCCCATTTTGTGTCCTGGATCCAGTGACAGACACTGGCTGCCACCCCAGGATCAGTCCTTACCTGCCTGTCACCTATCTGCAGAGGCAGACGCCAGCTCTGCATTGGGTGTCCTGGACAGAGGCAGACTAGTGTGCTCCTGACCCCTCCTCTTGTCACCACTGACCAAAGCCTTCTCCAGGACATGGACCCCAGCACAGCAGGATGGTGAGGCCACCATCACAGCTTAGACCCTGGGCCCCAGGTGTGTCCATCTCCAGTGACCATGCTTAGTCTCTGGTCAGCTCCAGAGGCATGTTCTCCTGCTCTGGTCATTCCCTGGCTGGACTGTTCATATTGCTGCCCCAGTGGTCTACGCTCATGCGCCTTCCCAGCAAAGAACACAACAGGCCCAGCCCCACCCTGTCCAGCAGTCCCATCCCCTGCACGCCCACTTGCTACTTTTGCAGAGCACCCAGGTTTCAGTTCCAGCACCCTCATGGTAGCTCAGAACAGTCTGTAACTCCAGTTACAGAAAATCTGGTGCCCTCTTCTGGCCTCTGTGAGCATTGCACACATGTAGTGTACTTACTACACACATAAAATAAAAATAAATAAATCTAGCTAGAGTCGGCTCACAGCAGGGCACTGAGGCTCATTCTCTCTCCAACACCACTCCCTTGTACATCCATTTTTACGTGTACACACATCCATTGTTAGGTGTACACACATCCATTGTTACCTGTACACGCATCCATTGTTATCTGTACACACATCCATTGTCACCTGTACATGCATCCATTGTCACCTGTACATGCATCCATTGTCACCTGTACATGCATCCACTGTCACCTGTACACACATCCATTGTCACCTGTACACACATCCATTGTCACCTGTACACGCATCCATAGTTACCTGTACACACATCCATTGTCACCTGTACACATGTCCATTGTCACCTGTACATGCATCCATTGTCACCTGTACACGCATCCATTGTCACCTGTACACACATTCGTTGTCACCTGTACATGCATCCATTGTCACCTGTACACGCATCCATTGTCACCTGTACACACATCCACAGGCACTGGCAGCCTCTTACGCCAGCACATTCTCACCACCACACACTCAAATTCCCACACTGCTCATTCACTAGCCCCCTCACCCTCTCTCATATGCACGGTCTTTCACATAGTCTCTCAAATACACTCTCTCACACACACACACCATCTCACATACCTCTCTTCTCTCTCTCTCTCTCTCTCTCTCTCTCTCTCCCTCTCTCTCTCTCTCTCTCTCACACACACACATGCATGCATGCACATGCACACACACACACATTTCCATTCTCTTACACTCTCACACACACACCATCTCACATACCTCTCTTCTCTCTCTGTCTCTCTCATACACACACACACATGTATGTACACACACACACACACACACATTTCCATTCTCTTACACCCTCTCTCACACACACATCCTGACTCACACACTCACTAACACACATGGTCCTCCCGCACAGGCCCAGGTAGTCTTTCACAGTCTCACCATCTATCACACACTGTCATGCTCTGTCACACATTACTGTGCTCTCGCGGGTCTGGACAGTCCTTACACACATGGATTGGAACACACATATTTTCTGGATTGCTGACATGCTTGTACGGTCACACTCCTGCACAGACCCACAACCTTGCTAACACATGCACATGCTGAATTCCCCTCAGCTTCGTGCCCACCTGCACGCTGGGCCTGGCAGCAGCCATCCCTTCCCCAGAACAGCAGCATCCACAGGAACCAGGCCACCGTGCTCCCTCTGGGGCCTGCCTTGGCTCTCCTGTTCTTGGGGACACCCATGTCTTGTCCAGGAAGAGACGTCGGTCATCAAGATCTGTGCATTTCCTGTGTGGAGAGGACACACTCTGGAACTGAAGGTCAGAAGGAGGAGGAAGCCCATTTCCAGCCCATCTCCCACCCTCAGTTCCCTTTCTACATAGCCAACAGAGTTTCCCTGTGAGGGACAAAATCATCTGGCCAGATGCCTCCCTGTACATCACCTGTACAGCCCCAGCCCCCTAACTGACATCACTCAGACCAACCAGGACTGCCATCCCCACAGGCTGAAGTTGGCAGCTCTGGACTTTCTAGGAGTTTCCAGGACCAGGTTTGCAACAGACCCTTCCCTCTGTGGAAAGATTCCCTCTGCCTCAACCCCACACTGACGATCAGAGCTTTCAGTTAGAGGGAACCTCACTGAGGAAGGTCCTCCTTCATACTGGCCTGTGGCCATGTCTACAAGGCATTGTTTTGAGTGCTAATTGATGTAGGAGTGCCCGGCCACTGTAGGCAGCATCATCCCAGGGTAGGTGGGCCTGGGCTGTATCAGGAAAGAGGATACAAAGTAGGGGGAGGTGGGGTGGATCTGAGAGGACACAGGGAGCAGAGCAGTGGAAGAGGATAAAAGTACATTGTGTGAAACCCTCAAAGAGTCGATAATATTAAGGAAGGAAATAAGGAAGGAAGGAGAGAGGGAGGAAGGAAGGGAGGAGAGAGAGAGAGAGAGAGAGAGAGAGAAGGAAGGGAGAAAGGGAGGGAGGGAGGCAGGGAGGGAGAGAAGGAAGGAAGGAAGGAAGGAAGGAAGGAAGGAAGGAAGGAAGAAAGGAAGGAAGGAAGGAAGGGAGGGAAGAAAGGAGAGCGGGAGGGAGGAAGGTAGCTGAGTAAGGCAGGAAAGCAAGTCCATATTGCTCCTGCAGGGTCTCTGCTTCAGTCCCTGCCTCCAGCCCCTCCCTCCAGCCCCTCCCTCCAGTCCCTCCCTCCAGCCCCTCCCTCCAGCCCCTCCCTCCAGCCCCTCCCTCCAGCCCCTCCCTCCAGCCCCTCCCTCCAGCCCCTCCCTTCAGTCCCTGCCTCCAGCCCCTGCCTTCCCTCCACATTGGACTGTAAGCTGCAAGATGAAATAAGTGTTTTCCTCCCTGAGTTGCTTGCAGTCACCGCATTCTAGCAGCAGCACTCGAGAACACTCACCAAAGAGCCTGGGGGACTCAGCTCAGACACTGCTCATCCCCACAGCCCCCACACCATGGCTGAGGCCACCTCACAGTCTCCAGTGAACCAGAAGCTTCCCTCCCGTTAGTGGCTGTCACTTCACCCTTTTGCCTCATTGTTCCACTAGACCCTTGGGGGTCAATGTCAAGCTGACTCTCCTGGGTATGGATTACAGCCCTGTGTTTGTGCTGCCAGAATCTATGATTCAAGGGGAGGGAAAGAAGAATTCTTCAAGGAACTCCAACCCTGAACAGCTGCAATGGAAAGGGATTATCTTAATGCTTCCAATAACAGGTGAATACATTTTCGGAGTTAGTAAACAGGAAAGCATTGGGCAGATGGCAGGAGAATGCACACATGCACCGTTTTCAAGCATGAACCAGACATGTGACAGCTAGAGACAGCCATCAAAATCCAGCCCAGGCACTGGCATGCTGGAGCCACATGCCAGCACCCGTGCTCTGACCCTGGATGGGCCGCGGAAAACCCAGGCCTGGAAGAGAGAGTGCAGGAAGGATGCCTGTGTTTGTACCTGGGTGTTGGCAGGTGTGTATGGCTGGGTGTGCTTCTCTTAGTTTTTCTGAATAATGTCAACACCTCAGCTTTCAATGACAATCTAGGGAGTTCTGCTGAAAGATACCATCAATGGGGCTGAGCTTGACAAGAAATCTCTCTCTCTCTCTCTCTCTCTCTCTCTCTCTCTCTCTCTCTCTCTCTCTCTCTCTCTCATACACACCACATATTAAATACACATATGATATACGCCAAGACCTCATGTCCTTGTGGTCACCCACTGGGCTCTGTATGTCACACCACCATCCTGAGACACTTCCTCCAACTTGGCTTAAGGTCTGTGGAGTCAGTCTAATTTCAATAAGTTCTTATGCCTAACAGGTGGCTGAGGTCTCCCTCATTTTAAAGATAAGTAACTAATCCTGGCAGGGGGGAGAAGCCTGTCAGACCCAGCTATACTCCCAGCAGTTGTGGGTCCATATCAGACACCGTGTAATTCATCAGGTGCATCTCTCTGAGTGACCACCCAAAACATCAAGTCTAGACATCCCTGAGGCTAGGCTTTAAGTGTAGCCTGCACCTCCTGAGCCCTGGGTTGGGGATGGGGACAAGCCAGGGACAGACCCCTGTCTCCCAGCAAGCAGAGTCTCAAGCCCAAATTTCCTACCAGTTAGCTAATGCTAACATATGACAGAGCTTTCATCACTTTTCAGGCATACTTCACAAAAAATGTGCACTAGAGATTGTACACTAGTGACTAATGGGTTCTAGGCATGGCCTTTATCTCCCCACATCTGCTCAGGTGTCATGGGCCATCTGCGCTCTGCTGACAGACTCTCCCCCACTCTCCCCATATCCCTGTGCCTTCTGCAAGGCTGACAACTGAAGGAACTCCTCCTCATGCCCTGGGCTTCCACTCCTATACCTCCCTGGGAAATCATGGCTAGCTGAGGCTGGCCATACCCCTTCTGGGGGCTTAAGTGTGCTTCTTTCCATGGGATCTGACACTGAGCTATGGTGCAACCATCTGCCCTTCAGTGAGTCTGTGTCCCTCTGAGTCTAGGGAGCTCCTCAAGGACAGAGACTGGGCCCTAGTAGATTCTGTAGCACTAGTGGCCAGCACAAAAGCCAGCACAGAGCAGGTGCTCAGGTCACGTGCAGAGTGAGGAGAAAGAAGGGAAGAAATGGGCTTGACAGTTTAGCTGCCACGGGAGAAAGCTGAGCTCAGAGATTCTGCGCTGCGGCCTGGAGACAGGATCCTCTAGTCCCTTCTACTTGGACACAGCAGCACCCAAACCTAATTTTTAGTTCACTAACAGTAAATATTACTGCTCCTAACAGTAAGGTGTACTGGGGGTCTATTCTAATGAGTGAGCTAAGTTTTCCAAAGTCCAATCTATTTTAATCCTTCAGATCAGGCTCTGTGCTGTACCAACCTCTCCCTCCACTGTGCAGGTCAAATGGCCACAGTGTGGAGAGGTGACAGTCTTACAGATGTCAGTGGTGGTACTTAGAACTAGACACTGAAGTCAGTTAGCCACATCTCCTGTCAATGGCAAGGATGTTTTTCTCCAGCGTCACATCTGGAGCAGTCTGGTCCTTTCCACATCCCTCACACATTTATCATTACTGACTCCATTATTATTCAGAATGGATAGCCATGAGTCCCAAGCACTATTAACTTATTGCAATTTCTACTATGGGTCATTTGTAAGGCAATTTTACTTGTTTAAGATATTGAGCAACTCATTATACCTAAGTCTTGTCTATATATGTAATGCTTTTCCTAGGGTAGGTTTGTAGGGGAGGGCTTGGAGGATTCCATGCATTTTGTAAAGACACTGGCAAGAGTTCCCAAATTACTTTCCTGAACAGTACCAGTTCCTGTTGCTCTCAGCAGTGTGCGTCTTCTCCCTGCACTCTCAGTGGCACTGAGTATAACATCCCTTTAATCTTTCCAGCTCAAGTGGGATGAAGATCATTTTCTCTTTTCCTATACATATCTTTGGTTCATGGTGTTTATTATTTAAGTATATGACCCATTCTGCAGAAATTAAGTTAATGTTAATTTGTTTCTGCAAAACTGTATGTCTGTGTGTGTGTGTTGTGGTATATGTGAATTTTCTTACATGTTTCTGAGTGTACTTGCCTGTGCATGAGTCTGTTGAGACCAGAGGTCGAGCCAGAGTCTCTTTCATTCACTCTCCACTTTGTTTGTTTATTGGTACAGAGGCAGGGTCTCTCATTGAACTGGAGCTTGCTGGCTTTACCTAGACCAACTCCCAGGATCGGTCTGTCTCCATGCCCTGCCTCTTCAGTGTTGGGTTGGCATGCACATGTCACTGTGCCCAGCTTTTGTGTGGGTCCTAGGGATTTGAACTAAGGTCCTCGTGATTGCACAGCAAGCACTTTGCCTACTGAGCCATCTCCCCAGCCCATGTACTTCCATTTCTAAAAGTATTTGTCATGGATCATCTGAACTATGCAAACAGACTCCCCCACTTCCCATATCCCATGTGGTTCTGCAGGGCTTGTCCATCCAAGTTGTCCTTTGTAAAGCCAAGGCCTGGATGGTGAAAAGAGCACAGATTTTCACATTGATTTGTTCATTGCATGAATATTCACCATTTGCTCTCATATGCCAAGTCATAGGACAGGCAGATCGAGGAAGCCCACTGTGGATGGGTCTTTTTGATTGCTGGACATGGATAAGATGTACCGTATGTCTGGGCAAGTCAGACTCGAGTGGGCAAGGGAAGAAGAAGCCCAGGGGATTATGGGGCACAGGCAGGCAGGTGGGGTGGGTGGGGAAGGTCAGGCTCCCTGGTATTCTTTCAAGTGGATTTAGAAGAATGAGCAGGAACAAAACAGATACAAGAGAGGTGGCAACTTCAGACAAAATGAATACACTGCCAGGTACCAGAAGGGACCAGGGCACTTAGGAACATCCTGATGCAGAAGCTGTGGAAGCTCCTCTCAGGACAGGTATATAAATTCTATAATTAGAAGTCTATAACCTTCAGGAAAACAGGCACTCATCCTACAAAGGCCTGAAGGCCAAGTCACAAGTGCCTGGATTAAACAAGGGCCTGAATCATAGTACAGAGAATATCAAGAGTCAGGCACTGGAATACAGGAAAGGGTCTATCTATAAATGAAGCAAGCAGGGTAGTCAGAGTTCCAGCCCAGTGGTCACAGGACCAAGAACAGGAACACAGAACTGAGCAAGTGTGAGATGCTTGCCCAACTCTTCCACCCTTCAAAGCCTTGTGAAGACAGGGCTTGTCTACCATGGCCATGCTGTTCCCTAGCACTAGGACAGTCCCCAGCAACATCCGAACCTCCATGAGTATTAGACTTATGAATAAATGATGAAAGGCCAGCCTCTGATGTCCAATCTTTACTATGTTCCACTGGGTAGGAGCCATCCATTAGACAAATACAGATGTCATTAGAGAGCTTAAGCTTGGACAGCAAACATCATTTACCAGCCACATGTCAGCCTCTATCTGACTATCCCATCATCTCATCATTCCATGAGGGGCAGGAAGAGCCTATGATGGAGGGAAGGTTACCCAGGGTTACCCAGTTGGTGAGAGCTTAGGGGAGTGACTGGGATTTGAACCCAGGCTTGTTATAGGCAAAACCCATATTCTGTCATCTCCACAGATATATCAAGTCCAAATCACAGAAATCTCTGAGTCACTCCTTTCTGGGAAATAAGAAAGTTGGTGGATGGGGGGAATGTGGTATCATATGTCCTTATTCAGTATTTTTTAGGGTTCATGGAATTTGATAATTTCCCTGACTGAAGAAACCATGCTCCATCTAAACTGTACTATTTACTTTCTTAGGGGAACTTTAATTGGAGATCTTCTCCAATACACAAAACATAAAAACTATAGACAAGTAGCTTTTATAAACAAAGCTATGTATCAAATGATAACCAAAGCTGAACTGTGTGGCTTATTGAATGTTGTAAGTACCAAGACCAAATGCAGTTTATCTCAGAGATATAGTTCAACATAGAAAAAAAAATCAATGCAGTATACCATATCAATTGAAAGAAAAGAATAAAAAAATGTGATTCCTACTGGCACAAAAAAGCATGAGACAAAAGCTGACATATATAAAAACTCCAATAATTAAGTCCACCACAGACTGCCTAGGATTATGAAAGCCACACCTGAAACCCCACCACTCAGATGCTCAGAGGTGAAAGACTGAATGCTTTTCATTTAAGGTTGAGAGCACAAGGACTCATGCTACACGAATCTACTCAACATAACATGTTGCCAGAAAAATTCAGCCTAAAAAGGAAATAAAAGGCATCCAACCTAGAAAAGAGGAAAAGTTCTCTGTGTTTAGAGATGATGTGGCCTAACCTCCCCGAATCCTAGAGAATCTACAAAACCAGGTAGAATTAACAAACTCATCAGAGTCCCGAAATGAAAACCGATACTTATAAACTGGCTCTGTATACATGTGTTAGCAATGAACCATCCAAAAAGCAGTTTTATAAATTCCATATGTGGCCAGCAATCAGGAGGCCAGTGGAGCTCTTGAAGTTCAAGGCCAGCTTGGTCTAGACAACAAGTTCTAGACGAGTTGGGACTACATAATGAGACTGTCACAAAAGAAGAAAAGAAGTAGACATTTACTACCACAAAAAAGAAATTTTAAAAGGCCTAAATAAGAATAAATGGAGAGAGACTCAGAACCAACAGTCATCATAATTACTCAATACTTGCATGTGGATCGAGGCCTCTGAATTGTGCACTTAAAAAGACTCAAAGGGAAAGCAATGCTACAGATGTGCCTATTTATTCTAGAAAGTCTGTGTATATAACCAAAATTGAAACGGAGATGTTCATACCACAGTCCTCCTGAATGTGTTGTCTTCTATGGCAAAGATGGACTACATTCAAAGATGGAATATAGGCTGGTAACCAGCTGACAGGAGCACATGGAGGTTACCATGGATTTTCTCAGTGGGCTCAATATCCTCGCAAAGTTCTTTGCAGGAAAAAGAAGAAAGGAGACCCCATGGTGGACTTCCGACCCCCAAAAGTTGGATATAAGACATCTGAGTTGTTTCAAGATGCTACCCTAGGTAGAAGATCATCTGTCACTGCAACAGTAAGACACTGATATAAAGTATTGGCGAGGGCTACAGGGAGAGCAGAGGGCAGAGTGCTTCCTCCTGACAACCTCTACTGACTGTTCTTCCCCTCAGAGTGCTTCCTCCTGACAACCTCTACTGACTGTTTTTCCCCCTCAGAGTGCTTCCTCCTGGCAACCTCTACTGACTGTTCTTCCCCGTCAGAGTGCTTCTTCCTGGCAACCTCTACTGACTGTTCTTCCCCCTCTGCTCTTTGCAAGGTTTCCTTAGGTCCCAGCACAGTCACTCTACCAGGAGCCTGGACAGTCCCAGAGGGAGGGACAGGAACACATCTTTCTTCCTTGGAAGTATTTGGAACCCTCAGACTTGGTACAGATCACCAAGGTAACAGCAGAAGTCCCAGCAAGTCCTCCAGGCAGGAAGGCAGGCTTGCTGCGCTGCCAGAAGAAAATGGGGAGTAGGGTGTACAATGCCACAAGAACGTGGCTCTCCACACCCTGTGTGGATGCAGTGCAGCATCCTCCTCTTTCCAGCACACCAGCAGCAGAGCAGGAGAGGTCTGAGGTCCAGGGATTCTAAGGAAGGTGGTATAGAGATTTTTCAGGATCAGAAGCAGGGGCTGTTAATTCAGAGGGCCTAGCAATACAAATCTTGTTTACCCCTGCCTCTGGATAACTATTCATACACCTCTATTTCCTCACCTATAAAGTGGCAGTAATAGAACTCATCTCACGGGGTATGGCTATGTGAATTAAGAGATCGGCACACAAGCCCTGAGCTTAAGGCCTTAGCCACCTGAAGACTACATCAATAAAATAAGCCATAGCTAGAAATAAGGCCCAGGCCCACCTGTTTCCTGCCTTCACAGAACCCAAAGCATCCCCACAGCAAGGGCAAACCTTGCTGTTGGTGGACAGTTTTTATGATAAAGATATAGTACATTTCTACCTTTACCACAACCTCCTGGGGTATCACCATGTGAGAACTAACCACACTCTGACTCTCTGTCCCTCCAGGGAGACTACACCAAATACCACCCTCATAGGTCAGGGCTCACCATTCAATATGGACCAGACATATGCCTGCTGAAAAGAAAAGTAATGGTTATAAAATGCTTGGCTCTCTAAAGGAAGGGTTAAGGAAAGAGATATGTTGTGTTCTCATTCTCTCTCTCTCTCTCTCTCTCTCTCTCTCTCTCTCTTTCTCTCTCTCTCTCTCACTGTAAGCAAAGAGCCTTCTACAGTAACTTGCAAGATACACTCTCATCTCCACTCTACTGGTGGTGCATGTAGGGAGCAGAAAGCGTGGACAGCTCCCTAAACAGCACTTGTAAGGTCCACGCTGCCCTTGGGGCAGGGTTTCAGTGACACCAAACCCACAGACTTCCCACCGCTAATCATTACCATGTATCTCACGTTTACTAAATGCCAGACATCATTCTAAAGGCATCATCTATCACAAGCCATTTCATCTGAACACAGGCATGCTGGATCAATTTCCAGAGTAAGAAACTTAGGAACAAAGGACACTAGCAACTTCCCCATGACTTCACACCAAGGAGCCGGGAGGACTAAGCCCCAGGATCAGTACAACCCACCTCAGAACCTTCCAGCAGCCTTATCTCTTTGGGTGCATAGATTCTACTTGGAACAACATTTAAGCAAAGAGGAAGGAAACAAGTAAAGATCTAATCATAGACCAAACTATAAACTACCCAGTTTCTGTATAGGAAGGAGGGACTGGGATTTCTTAAGCTAAAGGTAAGACTTAAGAAAAAGACTCCCAGAAAAGACCCTGGAGAGAGAAAAGCAGCCTCCCTGAGTCTGCCCTTGCGCTGGCTGACAGTACCTGATTTGGTAGCGTTGCACCAACCTTGCATATCTGTGATACCCTCCCCCCACCCTATAGTATGCAATTCTTATGAGAGATTGCTGGATTTGATTGCCTAATATTTACTGAGGGCATTTAAATCTATATTCATGACAGATATTAGTCTGTAGTTACATTGTCTTCAAAGTATTTTTGTTTGGTTTAGCTATTAGGGTGATGCTGGCTTCATATAGTATGTTAGGAGGTAGTCTTTCTGTCTCTGTCTTCCAGCAAGAATAGCAGAGAAGAGGTTAGCCTTCTACCCATAATAAATGGAGTGTTGGCCAGAATATTCACAAGACGGGTAGCCTGGTGTGGAATCCTGGCTGAATGAGCAGTTTAAGGTCTATGCTCCCGTGCCCATCAGAAGAGGACATATCTGTCCCACAGTGATAGGATGAGTTAGGAAGTGATTTCTGTAAAGCATAAGCAGGGATCTGACAGGATTGAATGTGAGACTCCTGATAGATCTCCACACTACCCAGACCACCTGGGTTGCCACCCCAGTGAGTAGATGCTGCCACTGTGCCATCTCCCTCCTACTTGACCTTATGTCCAGGGCTTAGCTGCCAAGCTGGCAGGATGTAGACCACACCCCTGTCCTGGGAGGCAGAACACTGCCATTAGTCCCCCAAAAGTCCAGCAATTAATTTACTGAGCTGAGTTCCTTCCACTAGCCAGCCCATTGCCATAGTAACCAGCATTCCTTATCCAGGGAATGAGAAGGGCGTGGGGACAAACACTGGGTGGAAAGCAGCTTACAGAGAGAAAATGAGATTCACCATTAGGACAGCCTGGGAGGGTCCCTGCTGCTGAGGGTGGGATCTGGATGGCATGGGGCCTGCGTCTGTGTTGCTGGGTGATGAGCAGTATTCTGGGGTGGAATCTGCTGGGACATAAAGGCCTGGTGTGGCTGTAGACAGGACAGGCCACTAAGCCATGTCTTCCTTCCTATTGTGCCCAGCTCCAGGCCTCTGGCCTAGTCCTGCTGAGCTTTCCAAGATGCAAGCTGTCCTTGTAGGTCAGAGAAGTCAGGGGAAAGCTGGGTGGCTTTGGACCAACAGGGCTGTCAAGAATCCGGGCAGAGTCCTAGGTTCAAAACTTGGCTCTGTATGGCTTGGTGCATGTCCACAGTAGTCAACATACAAATATAGAGGACTGTTCCCACACCATGCCAGACACTGTTAATGATCACCGATGGCCTGTCTTGGGTGTGGCTCACATAGGGATGAAGCTGTTCAATCAGAACAGGTGTTCAAATTCCAGCTGTCCAGAAGTGTGTAAACTCACCCTTATGAACAGCTCTCTCCTGCATATAGGTGGGGCAAATCCTCATCTCTCAGGCCTGTTGGGCTTCATTACATGAGTAAAAAGCTTTGACTACACATGGCCATGGAGAGTGCCCACGCCATGACGTCACTATTCTCCGGTGCTTAGTTGTCTCACCAATAAATTGAGAATAATGTCCTCACTTCAGAGATCTGGGGAGCAACTGATATAAGTGTTAGGTTGTTAGATCCAGAAGCCCATTGGAATGCAGAGACACCTAAGACCGGAGGTCCAAAAACCTGCTCTACCAGGCATGGCCTTTGGTTATGCTAAAGCAGGCCACCCCTGATTACTCGGGAATCTTCCACCTCGCCCCTCACCCTTCAGAAGCCAGATTCCAGATTCTGACCCACCCCACTCCCACTGAATCCCGCTCCCACCTTCTCCCTTAAATTCCCAAGCCAGACGCCATTCTGTGCTTGGCTTGGCTTTCTCTTTCCCCTGAGCCCAGCCCCGGCTACTCTGAATTAAACTTTGCTCGGAAGAGCTTAGACCTCGTGGCCTTTCATTCCGGAGGGAGCATGCCATAACCTTACAATAAGACAATGGAATGATGATGTTCATGGAGAAAATGCTGCTGTTTTACTCCCAATGGGTTGTCATGGTAGCCAGGTCTTCTGACCTACTCAGCCTGACCTACACTGTTAATGCCGACTTTGTAGGGTACTAGGTATCACATTGTTTTAGTTTCTGATCTAATCATGCTATAAACACATGCCATATCCAGTGTGTCCAAGGAGCTTGCAAGCCAGTGGTACAGCCAGATAAGCAAGGAGATATTTTGCACTAATAGAACCAGTGTTCTAGGCCAGGAAGACACTGCATTACAGGAGCTAAAACCATAAGCAACTACCTCAGGCCCAGGTGGCCAGAGAAAGCTTCCTCACCAGAGAAGGTGAGCTGAGCTGAGTCTGGTGTGTGTGTGTGTGGGGGGGTGTTCTGTGCAGGGGAATAAGCAGAAGGACATGGGATCCTTACAAGGAGCACCCACTTTCCATTTGCAATTGCTCATGCAGAAAGTTTGGAAGAGAGGACTCAGGGGTGGTAAAGAAGAGACTGGAGCAGAAGGAGTATTTGTGGGGAAGAGCACTCAAAGTGGGAAAGAACATGAACCAAGGTGTATGAAACACTTGCACACTTGTAGGAAACACTTGTATAAAGCCGCAGCAACAAAGCACCTCTCACTCGTTCTTCTCAAAGCGGTTTATTCAGGCACATCTTTTCTCCTTCTCCAAGCTTCTCCCTCTAAGCCTTCTCCTTCCTCAGGCAAGCAAGCTTCTCTCTCAGACTAGAAAGGAGAGAGAGTCCCTCTATCTAGAAAGTCCCTCTATTTATCCACCTTCCCAGCCCAGGTTGTGTGGCCTTAGTCTATTGGTATCATCTGGCCTGATCTTGTATACAGGGTGCACCTGCACAGCTCAAACGGTGAGCGTGGCTTTACTTTGAGGTAGGAGGGAATCAGGTGTTAGTCATAAGACTCAGGTGTTAGTCATAAGATTTTGCTAAAGTCTCGGGTGCCTTCTTAGGACTGTCGCCACACCTGCTCCCCACACCAAGGAACCCTGTTCAGTGAGCAGAGCAATACCCAGACTCAGCTAGGAGACCCCCAGTGTCTGCAGGTGTTTGCATGCATGTCAGTGACATCTATGAATGGTAAATTAGAAACTCTATGCACAAAGACCGGTGAGGAGGGCCACATTGCAACAGAGATGCCAACAATGTTCCCTAAGAGTCCAGCTAAGACTCCATGGTATCAGGTGTCCCCAACCATGAGGCATGGCGATGAGCAGAATGGAAAGCTCAGGCTCCATGCACTGAGGAGTCTGAGGCACCTAGTAGAGAAGACAGAGTCAGCTAGCTATTTTGGAGTAGAGCTCAGAAGAGAAAGTGGGACTGAAGATACTCCTGAGAATGTGCAGAAGGTGAAGACGCCCAAAGGGTGTCTGCCTGGGCAGGCGTTGAAAGCTGAAGGCAGCCATGTACCCTGTCTCTGACAGTGACAGCCACAGTTACCACTCTTAGCAAAGCAAGCAAGCATTCCACAGTATGTCTGGATCTTGGGTGTTCTTCTCCACCCAGTACTGTTCAGTACTGCTCATGGCAGGAACATTTTTGTGACATGTATGTACCTTTAAAGAAGTAGGTGTTAAATGTGTATATATGTATGTGGTATCTGTGAATGAAATATGTGCTTGATCCTATTTTTCCAGTTCTTTGATGAGTAAAATAATAAATGTATTCTTATGGAAATGTAGATAATTGCTTCTAAAGGAAGATAATTATGGAAATAAAATCTGAAACTCTATGAATATATTAAAAAAAGAAGTAGGTATTTTTGTTGGATGGTATCAGCAAAGCACAAAGAACTGAACACCTCCCCTAGCAAGGCAACAGAGTGACTGTTTTCTAAACAATAAATTCACTGGCTTATACTTTCACAGCCTGACAAAAATGTCAACAGTACCTTTAGAGACCCAGTCACAGACGATTCTTCACACAGAATCAGGGCACTTACAACTGGAATAGGACAATCCAATTCCAAAACTAAAATTCCTCTCACTGTCACACATTTATTTTTAAGGGACTGATCATAGAAATGTTTCAATGAGCAACAAAACACACACTTGAAACAAGTGGGGAAAAAATCAGCAAAAATAATTACAAAATGTAGTGGGGCTAGGTAGTGCACACCTGTTGGAAGAAAGATTTTCAAGCTTGAAGGCAGCCCAGTCTGCATAACAAGACACTTTAAATAAACAAAGATGTGGGTCCTGAGAGGCTGCTCACGATCCAGTAGATGGTAGTACTTATAGTACTTATAGGTAGTACTTACAGGTACTATTAAGTGAACTCAATGGGCTTAAAACTTTTGAGAGGATCAGTCCTGCCAAGACTCTAAACTGAAAATGACAGAAACCTCCCCTGTCCCCATCATATGTCAAACACAGAGTCAAAGCCCCTGCTGTACATATCCCCTGCTATGCATATCCCCTGCTGTGCATATCCCCTGCTGTGCATATCCCCTGCTATGCATATCCCCTGCTATGCATATCTCCTGCTGTACATATCCCCTGCTATGCATATCCCCTGCTATGCATATCCCCTGCTGTACATATCCCCTGCTATGCATATCCCCTGCTATGCATATCCCCTGCTGTACATATCCCCTGCTATGCATATCCCCTGCTGTGCATATCCCCTACTATGCATATCCCCTGCTGTGCATATCCCCTGCTATGCATATCCCCTGCTGTACATATCCCCAGCTATGCATATCCTCTGCTATGCATATCCCCTGCTGTACATATCCCTTGCTATGCATATCCCCTGCTGTGCATATCCCCTGCTATGCATATCCCCTGCTGTGCATATCCCCTGCTATGCATATCCCCTGGTGGGCAGCTAAGGCCCAGGCACTGATGCTGGACCTTTCCCACTCCCAGGCACCAGGAAGTTTTCCATCATTTTTCTAGTACTCTTCTACAGCCCCAGTGAGCCTTCACCTATCTAAAGAACCTAACTGAATAGAGATTGTGTGTGTGTGTGTGTGTGCACGCGCGCTGAGGTGAAGGGTGAATATCTTAAAAATACATTGTATTCATGTCTGAAATTCTCAAAGAGTTAACAAAATATGTTGAAAAATACATGAAGCTGAGAGGGAAAAGTGATGAGGAAATTTGGAGGGGAGGGAAAGACAGCAGCTTTGATTAAAATGCATTATATGCATGTGTGAAATTCTCAATAAAAATCAAAAGAAAAAAAGGGGGTGGTTGGGGGAGGAGGGAGAGAGGGAGGGATGGCGGGAGGGAGGGAGGAACCAGAGGGGAAATAAAAGAACTAAAGCAGAAACATGACAACCAATGTTTAGCAATCACTGACCAATAGCAGAATGGAGATAATGGAACAAGCCAGGGCAGCCTGGGACTCTGGCAGGATTTCCCCACCTAAGCAGCATCAAAGAAATGCTTGGGAAGATAAGCAGAGCCTTGGAATCCCAGAAGTGGGAGGACGGGATCCACCTTCGACTCATAGCCCTGGAGTCATCAAGAACATGGGACACGGGGCTGAAAATGTATATATTCGAAGGAATATGCGTGAGATAGTCCCAACTTTGTTTAGATCCTAGAAGCTGCTGATTCCATTTCATTCATTAGAACAAACCCCTTGACAACTACTGAAGGAGCCTAGAGAAGTAGGAAACATTTATCTATCCAGGAAAGGCAACACGGAGACAGTGGATTGCTCTCCTGAGACTAAAGGAAGCCGGGAAGAAAGCATAGTTTGCAGTGCTGGAAGGAAGGAAAGACCCTCTAACCAATCATTTTCCATCCAGCACAAATGTCTTTCTGGAATGAAGGAGGAAGGGCTTAGTAATGGAACTCAGAGACTTGGCTGCTCACAGATGTGTCCGGGAAGTTATATGCAGGAGGGAAGGACACCGGGGGCATGGAGGGACACAAGGACACTTCTTGTGAGTTTTCAATCCATGTCAACAGCTTCTAGGAGATGAAATGTCAGTTTTCTTTAGAGGTGCGAACCTGGCAAGTTGACCACACTCCAGGGCATGGCCGCACACCCAAGAGTACTCCAGCAGCACAGGCTGGACTCCATGGGTTAACAAGAAAGGACACGGAGTTCAGTGGGTAGAGAAGGCAGGTGACCTGGAAGAGTTGGGGGAGGAGGAAGGGGGCAAATATGATCAATATACATTATAGGAAATTCTCAAAGAACTGACAATTTTTTTTGAGACAGGGTCTCCCTATAGCCACAGCTGTCCTGGAACTCTCTCTGTAGACCAGGCTGTCCTTGAACTCAGAGATCCACCTGCCTCTGCCTCCCAAGTGCTGGGATTAAAGGCGTGTGCCACCACGCCCGGCCTAAGATGGCTCTTAGCCACCATGTGGGTGCCGGGAATCGAACCCGGATCTTCTGCAAGAGCAGTCAGTGCTCTTAACAGTTGAGCCATCTCTCCAGCCCCCGAACTGATAATTTTTTTATAAATATCATTTGATGAGTGAAGTCAAAGTTATCTGATACTGTACTCTGCTTATAGAGGGGCAGTCTTGAAGAAGAGGTTTGTGTTCTAAAGATGGAAAGGAAGAGGGACCTGAGTGAGAGAGATGGGGTTCTGCACTCAAAGCAGTAACACGGCGATAGCAGCAGTCTGCAGTGTTATCCACGGCCACCACAATGCTTTTCACAACCACAAGAACTGCAGAACTGGCCTGTGACACAGGTCTACAATCACAGCAATACTGCTCATGAAGCTGAGGCAGGAGGAACATAAGTTCAAAGCCAGCCTGGGAAAAATGTATTAAAAACTTTTATTGAGCAATCAAAAGGGAATGATAAAAATTGTTCAAGTAATCCACAAGAAAGCAATGAAGAGAAACTGCAGCATTAGGGGCCAGATGAACAGAGGGACAGAAATGATAAAAGGGCAGAAGGGCCCCTAAGAACAGCACAGGGGGCTGGCGTGGTGGTGCACGCCTGTAATCCCAGCACTCGGGAGGCAGAGGCAGAGGCAGGCAGATCTCTGTAAGACTGAGGCCAGCCTGGTCTACAAATTTCCAGGCCAGCTTGAGCTACAGGGAAGACCCTGTCTCAAAAAGACCAAAGAGGGGGAAGACATGGGGTGAAGCAAAGGGCTCATGAGCACTTAAAATATCCCCGCAGGAACTTTTCCTTCCCTTCTGTCCCCCAGTCCCCATGTCTGCATTTGTTAGTAACCCTGCAGTCACCATGTGCTTCATTTTCTCCATTTACAAATATTTAATAACACAAGGAAACATTTGGTAAACAAAATAAATATACACATATATATTTAGATAGTGAAATTCTAAATATACACAAAAATTCATTTAAGAAAAACAGTGTGAATAGGCATCATCTCGGGGTGCTGGATCCCCCTGTTTTATTTTTATAATTGGTTATGGTTATATCAACAGTGTTCAAGGGAAGGCAGACTGGAATCCAGGCCTGGCTGATGGGCAGAAAAAGGAAGGAGCGTATGTGTTACATATGTTCCAGGCCAGACCCTTCCACATATGTCAACTCCCTGAATGACAGAGTCCCTGAAAATTCCAAGGTCGAGCTGTGTACCCACAGACCAGCTCCCCTGCCCACAGAACAGACTTTAACACAATTCAGTGATATATCAGTGAACTAATTCCTTTTGATTCAAATTCACAGCTTCAACAATGGACAGGTTTTTGAATAAGAAAATGTGTCATCATTCTAAAAACAACACAGCTGAACTACAGCTCATACCTAATTCTGTCTGTGCTGCTGTAACATGTCCAGTCAACTAGGTACCCAGAAAATAACAGAGGCTTGTATCACAGTTCTGGAGCCTGGACGTCCAAGGTCAAGGCACCACAGATTTGGTGTCTGGTAAGGGCCATGACCTGTCACGTAGGGCTGTGTCCTCCCTGTGTGCCTCAAGCCACAAGGGGTAAGGGACCTCTCAGCCCTCTTTTATAAGATATGAAACCCATTTACTTGACTTCCATTTTCATGGAATAAGCACCTCCTGAAGGCCTCATCTCCAAATACCATGACCCCATCAAACTGGAAGCTAGGTTTCAAAATATGATTTGGGGGAGAGCGGCCACATTGGAGGAGAGAAGAAGCCTCCAGCCACTCCACCCCCAAGTTTATTAGAACAGTGCTTTAGCCCCCTCTTCCTCTCCTTTCACCTTGTACTGACAACTCAGTACCAATTTCCCAGAATTACTCTGTTCAATCTCTCCCCCCAAAGGCAAACTTCCAAAACTCATCTAGATGCACTTTCTGTGCACCCTTCCAGAGCCAACATGACCATGGCACAGACAGGAGGGTGACCACCCTCAGCTGGTCCCTCCATCAGCAAGAGGAAATATGAATGACCCTTCACTGTCTAGAAGATTCTATAGATATGTGAGGGCTATCGAAGTTCCATGCCTCTTTCTTTCTTGTTTTCAGCATGGATGTCTGTCTGCCTAGTGCATTCATAGGAGAACTGCTCAGATTACAGGGGCTTGAGGACACAGGATATTTCTGTTTAATGTATTTCGAGAGTGTCTGCCCTGGTGAAGCAATGCATATAAATAGTGTCCTAGCCTCTGTGCAGTCCCACTGGGCTCCCCTTTTTCTGGGGCAGAGGAATGAGAAGGCCCACACAGGGCCTCCACTGCAGGATGGCAGTACAGTGGGGGGAGCCACAGATCCTCTTGGGGCCACACTGACTCTGGCTCAGTTCTGCCTCCACCTCTCTCTCTACTGTGAGTAGAGGTAGTAGCCTCTTACCCCAAGTGTAAGAGAGGAAGATGGGGGGATTTAGAGATGTCAAAGAGCACTGGCTACTCTTGCAGAGGACCTGGGGTCAGTTCTTAGTGCCCAGTGTCTATAACTCCAGTTCCACGGGATCCTATGCCCTTTTGAGACCTCTGAGGACATTTTTATTATTTTTAATGTGTAAGTGTATTGCCTGCATGTATGTAAGTGCACCCATGTCATGCAATGCCTGTAGCAGTCAGAAAAAGGTGTTGAATTCCCTTGGAGCTGGAGATAGGATGGTTGTTAGCTACCATATGTGAGGTGGGAATCAAAGCCAGGTCTTCTGAAAGAGTACCCAATGCTCTTAACCACTGAGCTATCTTTCCAGCCCCCAAGAAATAATATAAAATATATATATATATATATATATATATATATTATATAACATGGCAATTGATCTGCTTCATCTTGTTCAGAAAAAGATTTGCTACTGTTCAAGCATGATTGCTAGGCAATGGGAGAGGAAGAGAGGGCGAGAGGAGAGGAGGAGGGAGAGAAAATGAAAAAAGAAAAAAAAAAAAAAAAGAGGAGGAGAGAGAGAGAGAGAGAGAGAGAGAGAGAGAGAGAGAGATTTTCAGTCTGATTCCATAACTCTGTGTCTCAGTATAATTCCTCTCAGGGGACTTCACCCAAGGTGGTAGACTTCCCCTAGACCTTCCATGAGCTGGAGCTTGACTGCCATCTCTGTTCTCCTTAGTCACTCTCAGATGTCTCCAGGAACAGTAGTAGCTCCTCCTTTGCAAGACACTTGCACAATTCCAAATTCCATCAGGCTAGAGTAGGAAAGGGTTCCAAGATGGGAGCCCTCTGTGGATGAGGCCGCTGAAGGAAAGCAAAGAGCCCTGCTCCTGGTCTGACTGATCCTAGTACGGAGCTGTTACACTTCTGGTATGGGGCTGCCAAGACCCCTACCTTAGACTACCCTGTGCTCTCAAACCCAGGCTTCTCAGTCCCTTTCCTGAGCATGAGACCACTGCTGTGTCTGGGTCCACCAGATTACAATCCCTGCTTCCTGCACTCTGCCTTTGCCAAGGGCCTTGTTCACCCTCAGCACAGATACCATCGCCCAGGGCAGGCTGGGGCACAGGCTCTTCCAGCTTGAAACCATCTCCTGTTCTCTCAGTCTGATCTCAGCCTCCTTTCCCAAGTCCTTGCCCCTCTACTGCAGCTCATGAACCTCATTCTCCAACCCAAAGTCTTCTCTGCCCCCAGCACCAGCACTGTCTTTTCCTAACTTCTTGGTATTGTCTCTGTTCTTAACTTCAAGTTACATATTTTCCTTGCCTGGGAGACTCCTTCCTCCTCAGTTTTCAGAACCCAGCTGCCTCAGTGAATCCTTCCCTGATGTCTCAAGTAAGGAGTGTGTCACAGTCTTCCTCAAGTTCCCATAACCCTGGTTTTCAGAACTCCATAGGTGTATTAATAGTGGCCAGTTAGTGGACTTGGTGGCATGTGCCTGTAATCCTAGTATTCACAAGGTGAAGTCAGAAATTTTGAGAATTCAATGCCAGTGTGGCATACACAGTAAGATTCTGTCTCAAAAAAAAAGAAAAGAAACAAATGAAGTGGTCCATTGATTCACTACTGAACTCCTTAGATGTGGGACTGAGTCTCTGTTATGCCTTCCTCAGTGCCTGGTGCAGTAATGGGCACAAAGCAGGTACTCAGAGAGCAAAGAGCCCGTGAGCCAGATAAATAAACTATTATCTAACTTAACAAGAAGGAATGCTTTCCTTTCTTCCTATAGATATATTCATATATTCATATTGTTTTCAATGTATATGAATGATGGTTGGCTTTAATGGAAACTTGCCACAAATTAGAATCTCCTGAATAGGAAGCCTCAACTGTAGAATTATCCTGATCATTTTAATTAATATAGGAAGACTCACCCCCAAAGTGGATAGCACCTTTGGGTAGCAGCCCTGATAAAATAAAAGGGGCATGGCAGGAGGAAGATTGTTTACATTTCACTTCCCTGTGGCCACTGCTGCTGGTTCCTTCACTGACACAGAACAAGCATTGCTAGGCTGCCATGACTGGGAGCTCTTCAGGAACCCCCGAGATTTGGGGCACCAAGTTGGGATTGCTTAAGGCACCCAGCCCTGTGGACTGAGCAACGGTCGGGTGATCAGGCTCTACAGTGTGAGACAGTCACTGTGGAACTGTCGGGTGATCAGGCTCTACAGTGTGAGACAGTCACTGTGGAACTGTAGGGTGATGAGGCTCTACAGTGTGGACAGTCACTGTGGAACTGTCGGGTGATCAGGCTCTACCATGTGAGGCAGCCACTGTGGAACTGTCGGGCTATCAGGCTCTACTGTGTGAGGCAGCCACTGTGGAACTGTCGGGCTATCAGGCTCTACTGTGAGAGGCAGCCACTGTGGAACTGTCAGGTGATCAGGCTCTACTGTGTGACACAGTCACTGTAGAACTGTCAGGCTATCAGGCTCTACTGTGTGACACAGTCACTGTGGAATGTCAGGCTATCAGGCTCTACAGTGTGGACAGTCACTGTGGAACTGTCGGGCTATCAGGCTCTAAAGTGTGGACAGTCACTGTGGAACTGTCGGGTGATCAGGCTCTACAGTGTGGACAGTCACTGAGGAACTGTGGAGCTATCAGGCTCTACAGTGTGGACAGTCACTGTGGAGCTGTCGGGCTATCAGGCTCTACAGTGTGGATAGTCACTGTGGAACTGTCGGGCTATCAGGCTCTACAGTGTGGACAGTCACTGTGGAACTGTCGGGCTATCAGGCTCTACAGTGTGGATAGTCACTGTGGAACTGTCGGGTTATCAGGTTCTACAGTGTGGACAGTCACTGTGGAAGTGCTCCAGCTGTTGAGCTGCCCAGCCTCAAGGACTGAGAAACTACAGCGTTTTCAGCCTCCCAGGAGTGATTCAGCTGTTGTTACAATTTCAAAGCTTATGTATTAATATATATTATGTATATATAAAATGACAGAATATACACACCTTCTGTCAGTCCTATTCCTCTAGAGAGCCTTATCACATCTACTTTCCAGAATAAGTTATGTGAATTGGCCTAAGCCACTCTCTCTGCCTAGTAACCCAGGCTGCGTTGTTCCTTTCTCTAAAGAAATGGCCTCAGCTTCTACCTGGACCCTGTGGGCCTACAGGTGTGGCCACACTGAAATCAGACCTGCTCTCAAAGGACCAAGAACAGAGGCCTTCAGGGTGAGTCTCTTCCCACAGAACTGACTTACAGACAAGCCCAATGCAGAAGACTAAGAGGAGTCTATCCAGTAGAAGAGCTAAATTCAGAAGCTCTTGTGACCTTGTGATCACAGAACAGGCTATAACTCAAGCCCCCAGGCTGAGTGAATACCTCCACATGGCCAGGAAACCAGAGTACCTGGCAAGCAGACAGGACCCTTCCTAAGCCTCTGGGCCAGGCTCATCCAGAGAATACTCCATTTCTGTCTGCTTTTCCCAATTTCAGTATTGCATTTACTTATGTTAACTACACTTCAAATTAAATCGCAACTTCATAAATCTATCACCTGCTATGACCCAGAAGTTTTGCAAAAGTTTCAACTTAAGAGGTACTTGGTAATGACCATCCTTAATTTGTCCTTTCCACAAAGTCCTTCATGCACACATCTTTGCACAGGCCCTGGTGGTTCTGAAGATGTAATTCAGAGCTCATGGGCTGGAAAGACTCATTGTCTGATGGCACAAGCAGACACACCAACAGGTGATTACAACAGTAGGTAACACAGAGGTGCTGGGGCAAGGCTGGGGAGTGGCCACAGAGTCACACAGCCACAGGGCTCTCCAGTACATACTTCTCCAACAGCTGGGAGACCACCCATCTGGTTTTCATTCTGCCATCAACATTGCTGGCAGGAGAGGGGGTCAGAGTGCTGCACCCCAATGTGCTCAGAGCAAGCATCAGACCAAGCAAATTAAAAGTGATATATGGATGCTTCCTACCGTCTAGACACTATGACATATAGACATGTCTTCTTGTATTTGTCAGTTACTGTTCCCAAATTGTTTGAATACTGGATTTGGATCGATATGCATGTGTGGTTACAGATAAGGCTGTGAAAAGACAAGAGCTAGAATGTCACCCGTGGGTAAGTGGTGGGACAAGATGCTTGGTTGCCGCTGGCACACTCTGCTTGTCACAGCATGTTTTACTACTTGGATAGTTGAAATTGCTCTAGCAGGGAGCTGTTTAGAATGCTTTCTAACTGCCACATTTGCCTTTTTATGTGAAATATATATATATATATATGCCTTTCTATGAGTTACATAATTACATACAGTTATGTTCTATTCAATTATGTGAAATATGAACACTTATGTGGAATGCTAAGGCATAGACCTTGTGCTAAGTCATGGGATGGACTGTCCATAAGGCTCAGTGGACCAGTCTGTGGAGAATACCATCACCACTCTCATGGGCAGCATCTGCTTTAGACCACGTGGAACTCGGTCTCAGGATCAAGGAGATGCAATTTCTGTTTTTACAGAGCTCAGAAGCATTTTTGTGGGAAAGGAGCTTAGCTTATTCTAAGTACGTCTAAAATTATGGAATAGACACCGACAGAAGTGGCAGGGAGAAAGAGAGCCCGTAACCACACGTCCAACAGGACACTGCGGGCTGCCTTCGGAGAGCACTGTCCTGCGAAGTGCCCCCAAAGCACTGCCATGGAGTCGAGCCTCAGCAAGGATACTGGGCAAGATACCATGGTGGCATCCTGCAGTGCAGAAGGGCCTATTGCCTAGGGATTTGTAGGCAGCACCCTTGGGGGTCAGCTGACATGCTCTCTCTTTGTGAGTGATGATTTTATTTCTGTTTCTGTTTTATTGTGCTTGGCTTCATTTCACAGTGGTGAGGATCTGAAACAGGAGCGTTGCTGTCCTCCCAGGCTGGTAAGTGCAAACATGGCATTGTTAAACCTGGCACAACCTGGGCTGTTCATCTCCAGAGCTCAGTCCTTGTAATCGATCCTCCCAGGCCTAACTGAAGTTTTAGACCAATTTTTTTTTAAATACAATCTCATCTGATTTAGTATTGTGGTTTGTTTCTTTTTCTTTCTTGTCTTTCTGGCACCAGAGAACAGACAATACCCCTGCAATTTGGCTCCTGGGAAGACCAGGCCAGCTGCCAGTGCCCAGAATCCACACGATACTGACACAGGAACAGCTTCTCTTTAGAAAAAGTTCCAACCAAAAGAGTTTTCCCTAATTTTCATGTCTACAAGAACATAGCCAGAGTTAGCTGGAAGTAGTGGTCCTTGAGGAGTGGACAGAGGAAGGCAGGTAGGCTTTGCACGAGGCATCTGATGGGGTTTGTCACAGGCTGATATGTGGCTTTCGTCAGGCCATCTTCAGGACCACAGCAGGCAGGCACAGCTACGCCCACTCACACAGTCCCTGGGTATCTGCCAAAACTTCCTTTGTGTGTGTCCATGGCACTCTAGCTTTTACTGTGTCCTGAATGCTCAGTCCCAATGCGTCCTGAGAACCATTACTGTGCTCACAACCTCTGACCCAGAAATCCTATTCCTTGGGAATCATCCTAGACACATCCTTGTCCAGTGGAGAAAATCACATTCCCAAGGATCCTTGAGCTATTGCAAGAACTCACAGGTAGCCAAGGAGACTCTTCCACTCTTAGGATGTTCAGAAACAACCTAAGATGTTACTTACTAGGACCAAAGAGTGACTGGCTGATTTTGCTAAGTAATAAAGGTGAGGGGTGATGTATTATAACATTGCCTTATTCATGCATGTCAATGTTATAATACAATATAATTCACACACATGATTCAGTTAACCTTGTGCTGGCCCCAGACAGGTGCAAAGGAGATTTCAGCCTGGCTACTCTACCTCACATGATAATTCTGCCCCCCGGTGTACACATGTGTGCACAAACAGGCACATACATGTACATTCACAACACTGAGTGCTAGGTGGTAATACCAGAGGGCTGGCCTCCCTGTCTTGGCGCCTCATTAAACCTGTGTACTAGAGGCCCTCTGTCTTCACAAGCAAAGCAGGCAGGTCACTTCCCAGGTCTGCCTCCTCATCTGTGAAAGGGAAAACTGCTGCCTTTCCATCTCTCTCAGCAGTAGGCATCAGTTTTATCAAGGAACTTGGCATTCTTCAATTCTTTTTTTTTTTTTTTTTTTTTTGTCTTTTTTCGAGATAGGGTCTCCCTGTAAGCTGTCCTGGAACTCACTCTGTAGACCAGGCTGGCCTTGAATTCACAAAGATCCATCTGTCTCTGCCTCCCTAAGGCTAGGATTAAAGGTGTGCACCACCACACCCAGTGTCTTCAATTCTTGAATCAACTGGTTAAAGCAATCCTCAGATACCTTTCTTTTTTAATTTTTTTATTTTTATTTATTTCCGTATGTGTATGAATGTACTGTCTGCATGCAAGTTTGTGCACCCATGTTGTGCAATGCTATGGAGGTCAGAAGAGGGTCTCAGATTCCCCTGGAACTGGAGTTCTCCTGGAATTGGAGTTTCAGACAGTTCTCGGCCACCATGTGGGTGCTGGGGATCGAACCCTGGTCCTCTGTAAGAGCGGTCAGCGCTCTTAACCGCTAGGCCATCTCTCCAGCCCACACCTTTCTTATCCATGTGGGCTTTCTCATTTTCAGGTTCTTTTAGGAAACAACACTAATGTGGTCCTGTACAGAGGAAAAGTTTTCCTAACATGAGAAGGACTTTTGTTGACATGAAAGTAGACTTTGAATTGCTCTCTCTGTATTTGCTTTACTGCCTAAGCTAATTATTCCCTCTCTATTTCTTATTTATAAATTAATATGTGGAGTAACACAGCTCGTTCAAAGCCCAAACGTGGACATAGGATATTTATGGCCATACCAACCACATACCCATGCTAGTCTCCCTCAGAACCAACGACAGCAATAGCATTTGCATGAGAGGCAGGGGGGGATTCTGGGATAGAAAGGAAGGATGCCTTAAAAGGTCACCTGGTTCAAGCACTCAGCCTGGGACCACCCCTTCAGAAGTACTGGGAAGGGCTGTTCAACCTTCATGTGGACATCTCCTTCACTGATGAACTTACCCCTGGTGAGAATCTTTTCCAGCTGACCTAGGATCCAGAGTTCAATGAAATTACCCCATCAGCCCTCCAAAGGCCAGGCCTGGGATTCTGCACCAGGGCACCCCAGGACACAGAGGCCACCAGCCTTGTCCTCTCCACACCACAGACCTTCCCATGGTGCTGTGTTCATAATGTGTTAAGTTTTCTAACCCCAAGACATCTCCTGAATGTATGTTCCTTATCTGTGACCCTCTTACAATGGGTTCAGAGGGAGAGACTTGACCCGGACACTTGGCCATAGCAGGCACCCTGCAGAGTTGTCCCAATAGCCATAAATAACTGCAGAATTCATGCCTGATATGGTCATTCTCGGCCCAGCCAATGAAGACTTTGCAGAGATTCCAGGACCCCCAGGACTTGGTCTATCCACAATATCTGAACATTTCCCTGCGGCAAGGACACTGATGAAAACAGCTGGAAATATTCAAAGTCCCTATGGGGACTGGCCAGTGTGCCATTTAACTGTCATTTTGTAGATATGGAAACATCTGAGAATGTGCTGAAACTTTGAACAAATCCTAGGACTACAAGCTACAAAGACAAGTCTGCAGCAAACATTTCAAAGAGCCCATGACCAGGGTCCTGCCGCAGCTCTGGATGAAGCTCTTCACTCCATTCAGCTTCTCCCCCAACGTAAGGCACGGATTTCCTGTCGTCTCTCAGCAGCAGAGTGCCAGGGAGAGCTGGCAAGAAGCAGGGAGCCTTCCACAGCTCCCCATTTCATAAGGCAGAAGCAAGCTAGGATTACCCATGTCTGCCATGCTCCGGACAGCTCCCTGATCATCAAGTCCATCTTTCTCATCAGCTTCTCTGAAGAAATGCAGAAATGAGCCGGGCGTGGTGGTGCACACCTTTAATCCTAGCACTCAGGAGACAGAGGCAGGTGGATCTCTGTGAGTCCAAGACCAGTCTACATAGTGAGCTCCAGGCCAGCTGGTACTAAAGGGAGACCCTGTCTCAAAAAGACCAAAAAGAAAAAAGAAAGAAAGAAAGAAAGAAAGAAAGAAAGAAAGAAAGAAAGAAAGAAATGTGGAAATGGAAGTTCCCTGGACACAGCTCTTGGCTGGAGGCAGCTGGTATAAGAAAACTGCCAGGGTGCAGCAGAGCTGTCCCCGTCCCTCACTGCCTGGGGACAGCCCCATAGGTCTCAACAGATCAGAAGCCCTGGAGAAAAGTTTATTGGAGAAACTCTAAGTTTGGATTAGTTCGATCCAAATGGGATTTACAGACATAGTCTTTGACTTTTTATCATTTTCCCAGGCATTTAATGTCAATGAGAGGGAGACGGGAAGTTAGAATAACCTGTGTCAGCAAAGAGACACCAGCTCTGGGGCTGCAAGATGATGGGGAATGCAAGATGGGGGCATCACACACACACACACACACACACACACACACACACACACACACACAGCTCCCCAATGCTGGAAAAGCATGTCTGATTGTCACTGGAGAGTCTCCGTCCAGAAGCAAATCAATCCAAGTTAAGCTTCATGAACCAGGACACAAAACCTGGTCTGCTAGAAACACACAAAAACATCTCCCTGATCTGGGGAGGGGTAACGGCATGCTCAAATAGGAAAGGGACCTAAATTTAGATCAAGAGGGCAAAGTCTCTTGTCCATCAATGCCAAACCAAAGGGGGGGGGCATTCTTCCTCACTCCCGCTCCCCCAAGGTCTTTTTCACTGAGCCAGAGGCCAGTGCACCCCATCAGCTCTAAGAAGAGCGACTCTCCTGTGATGCTTGTGAGGATCAAACAGGTGCATTCTGGGACTTCATTTCCCCCTGAAGTTTAGGCAAATCTTGTCAGCTCTCCTCAAAGGGCTCCAGCGGGGAGCAGACCAGGAATGGCAGGGGCACTCTCCCTGTCTGTCTCACACACCCCTCCAGCCCTCACTGGAACCTGTACCCACCAGCATAGGCAGCAGAGAGAACTGGCCTTACCTGTAGGGAAGCACCCCGGGCATCTGTCCTGGGCCCAGAGCCACTGGAAGCAGTGTCCAGAGAAGACTTCAGTCCCAGACAAGCCCGGTCTTGGTGGTCCCCCTGATACAGGTCACCCTCTCTCCCTCCAAAACCTAGCACATCTAATCTCTAAGCAAAGGTGCGATAGATCTTTCCTTAGGCCAGTGGTTAACTTTCAAACCAATGGATGAACGCCAGCAGTTAGCCGGCAAGGCTGAAACTTACAGGGTAGAAAGCAAAGTGTGTGGGAGTGCGAAGCAGAGCCGGGCAGCCGGGTCCTCCCGGAGAAGCAGCGGCTCCCCAGCAGCCTCCGCAGCGGGAACAAAGCTGCCCCTGGCCGCCCCAGGGGCGAAGTGGCCGGGCGCTGGCGTCCCCCACTAAAAGCTCCCGGCGAGGGGCGGAGCCAGGCGGGGGCAGGGTCCCGAGAGCTGGAAGGGGCGGGGCAGGAGAGGGAGCAGGTTCACCCCGGCCCCTGGGAGCTGGGGGTTGGGGAGCTGGGCCTGGTGAGAGACCCCTTCATCACATAGGAGAGGCTCTGGACGCGTGGAGGCAGTGAGAGGCCCGCTGCGGAGGGGAGGAGGCTGCCTGATAGGGGTCTTAAGGTCCCAGCGTCCGACAGGCTGCCTTAGGAAGCCCAGGAAAGCGCGGACAACTGTCCCATTAAGGACTTCACGGGATATTTTGGTCCCTTTACAGTGTGGTCTGAAATAACCCACAGACTTTTAGAAGCAGCTGCCTGGGCCAGTCTGGAAAGTTTGGAGCGCTCAGGGGTCCCTAGCAGGGGTGGTATGACTGCCCTGGGTCCCTTGTCCAGTCTTCACAGTCCTGCTGGGGTAGGGTGAGAGCAGGAACTGTCCCCACCTCAGTGCCAGGGTTTCCTTCCACAGACCAGCCCTGTTTTATAAGCACTCACCCAGGCCTGGGATGCCAAGGGCCAAGATTCTGCCCACTGCCTTGGATGAGAACAGTGGAACTTGAGAGAGACTTGTCCTTGGGGCCAGGGGCCCCCAGCAGAACAGAGACAGCCCAGGTAGGGACCATGAGGTCACTCCCTCACCCGGGCAGAACAGGTGCCCTTCTCGTTTTCTTCCCAAGCACTACTCCTAAAAATGGGCCAGGCGGGGTATTTTGAACATGTCGGTGATGAGAACATGGCTTAATTGGTAAGGGCTCCCCCACCCCCACTCCTGGGAGGTCTCCTAAGCTGTGAGGTGTCTCTATTTGGCTGCTGGCTGAGTAGCAACACTCATAAACAGGCAGATCTGGCTCCTTTGTGATCAGGCTCACGGGGCTGCCCCCTGTTCCTTTTTCTTACTTTGTATTCTAAACCCCTACCTACCCCTCCTCTGGCTCTGGTAGATGTTGAAGCTGAGCAGAGGTGTTCTGGGGTCACCTGCGCAAGTCCTGGAGTGGCAGTTGGCTGAGCTGAGTGCCTGCTTCTCAGAATTACAGGCAGCATGGGTAGAGAAAGGGCTGCACCTGCCTGAGGGAGGAATGCCACACCACAGGGTCAGCCCCTTAGCAAAGTGTGTCCCTAAGACAAGCCAGGCTGAGCAGGAGGCCAGCCCAACAGCCAGCCTGCTAATGGGGGGCAACAGCAAACAGCATGGTGGGCTACCAAGTTCCATATCTGAGCTCCAAAAAGTGCTGTGAGGGAGAATGACCCTGGGGAGCACACTGGGGACTCTGTCAGGACCACAGACAGTCTTCTCTGTAGAGGTCATGGTGCAAATACTGAGAAGAATCCAGTGAGGGCTTAGAAAGTGACTNAGCCAGATTTTCTGCCTGTTTATGGTGTCCTTTGTGATCAGGCTCACGGGGCTGCCCCCTGTTCCTTTTTCTTACTTTGTATTCTAAACCCCTACCTACCCCTCCTCTGGCTCTGGTAGATGTTGAAGCTGAGCAGAGGTGTTCTGGGGTCACCTGCGCAAGTCCTGGAGTGGCAGTTGGCTGAGCTGAGTGCCTGCTTCTCAGAATTACAGGCAGCATGGGTAGAGAAAGGGCTGCACCTGCCTGAGGGAGGAATGCCACACCACAGGGTCAGCCCCTTAGCAAAGTGTGTCCCTAAGACAAGCCAGGCTGAGCAGGAGGCCAGCCCAACAGCCAGCCTGCTAATGGGGGGCAACAGCAAACAGCATGGTGGGCTACCAAGTTCCATATCTGAGCTCCAAAAAGTGCTGTGAGGGAGAATGACCCTGGGGAGCACACTGGGGACTCTGTCAGGACCACAGACAGTCTTCTCTGTAGAGGTCATGGTGCAAATACTGAGAAGAATCCAGTGAGGGCTTAGAAAGTGACTTGGGCTTCCCAGGGCGCTGGGTGTGGACAGGGGAAGGAGACTGTTAGGGCACTGCTAAGTCGAATGCAGTGTGGTGCTGCTGCTGTGAAAGTGCTTAACTCAAGTGCCTGTGCTGAAAATGACACTAACTTCTTATATGAGTTCTAGAGGGTCCCAGAAAACATGGTTAAAATCAAGATCATGGCAGAACTGGTTCCTTCTGGAGGATCTTGGGGAGAAGTCATTTTCTACCATTTCCATTTCTAGAACTTTCCTGCATTCTTTGCCTCATTACTACCTTCCTTGTGAGCCTCCAACTTCTTGCCCAGGTGTTATAGCTCCCTCACTGCAGTCAATTCCCCTTCTATCTCCTGTTATAAAAACCTGTGACAACATGGGTCGAACCCAGGTAGCCCATCTTAAGGTCTTCATCACATATGCAAAGTCTCCTTTGCCCTGTAAGGAAGGAAATGGAGTTCTAGGTTAGAGGACTTTGGACACAGACATCTTGGGAAGTATATATCCAATCCCCCACACCGTGGCTCTCCTGTGGCCCCACACTCCCCCATCTCCTCCTCAACTGCTTGTTTCTGGCTAGGGCTGCTGTGCACGGCTAGTGGACAGGACTCAAGGTTTCCCACCCCACACTCTGCTGCAGGTATTGACTCAATACCCTGCTTCCTCACCTCATTTTGTAAATTTTTTATTTAACACACACTAGTTGTGCATATTTGGGGGTAGGATGTGATGTTTTACATACCCATGAACCTTGTGCCTCTCCTCCTAAGAAGCTGGACAAACACCTACAGCAGTTGGAGAGCACTGATACACCTGTATAGGAGTTGGGCTTCCAGTACCACCTTCCTAAGAAGCTGGACAAACACCTACAGCAGTTGGAGAGCACTAACAAGCCTGGACAGGAGTTAGAGAGCACTGACAAGCCTGGACAGGAGTTGGAGAGCACTGACAAGCCTGTGGAGGAGTTGGGGAGCACTGACAAGCCTGGACAGGAGTTGGAGAGCACTGACAAGCCTGTACAGGAGTTGGGGAGCACTGACAAGCCTGGACAGGAGTTGGAGAGCACTGACAAGCCTGGACAGGAGTTGGAGAGCACTGACAATCCTGTGGAGGAGTTGGGGGAGCACGGACAAGCCTGTGGAGGAGTTGGGCTCCCAGTGCTCCCTTCGGGTGGGCACTCAAGTCCCAGAGGAGAGGCAGGACTGTCATAGACACCAGCCCTGGCCCCAGCCTCTGTTGCCAGCTGCCATGGTCCAAGACCCAACTTTTGCATGGAAATAGATCTCAGCTTTGCCTGGCCCTGCTCTGCCCCAGTGTAGAGGTGCTCAGAAGCATCTGCTCCCCAACCCAGCCTCTGTGATGGGAGGCCATGAGGCCAGGGGCGGTGAGCAGAGGTTCTGGAAAAATAATTCCCAAAGCTATCCATATCACTTCCTTTTCCTTTAGACCACTTCTTTGCCAAGATGACAAAGCATGCCAACATCTGAGATGTATTAAACAGGGATGGAAAATCTGTATAGGAAGCACTAGACCCACAGATGTGTGGCTCTGCACTTAACCATCTCCTATGAGATTTCCTTTTTTGTTGTTGTTTTTGCTTTTTCATTTCTATCATTCTATCACTGTACTAGAATTAATATGAATGAAAATGAAAACAGACAGCAGGGCACCATGGTGCATGCCTTTAATCCCAATACTCAAGAAGCAGGGGCACGTGGATCTCTGTGAGATTGAGGCCAGCCTGGTCTACCTAACAAGGTTCCAGGCCAGCTGGGGCTACAGGGAGATCTTGTCTTTTTAAAAAAATCCAAAAAATAAAAATAAAAGGAAAACAGACAATGTTCAGACTCACTAGTCTCATTGATGTCTGTTAGACATGTCTGATAGAGGGGAATAGAGGGGTGTGAACATCCCCCTCCTCTTCTAGGTCCCTAAGTCAAAGCAGAGTACGATTCCCTCACAGTTCATCTTGGGTGAGGGGTTAGTTGTAGGAGTTTGGGTAACCCCCAAACAGCCACACTGGCAAGTTTTCACCCAGCATGGATGACTCCCACGGCTGCATAGAGCAGCCTGCTCTGCAGTGCTTCTGCTTCTCAGCCTGTGTGATGGATGCTCTCAGCTGTCACCTTAACATACCTGGGTAGAGGGAAGGGCCCTCAATTGAGGAACTGTCTCCATCGGATTGACCTGTGGCCTTGTCTGTGGGGCTTTTTCTTGATTAGTGAGTGATGTGGGCAGTGCCACCCCTGGGCAGGTTGTCCTGGGTTGTATAAGAAAGCAGGCTGAGATGGGCCAGAGAAGCAAGCCAGAATGCAGTGTTCCTCCATAGCCTGTGCCTCAGCTCCTGCCTCCAGGTTCCTGTGCTGAGTTCCTGCTTTGCTTTCCTTGAGTGATTAACTGTGACCTAGGAGTGTAAGCTAATATAAACCCTTTCTTCCCCAAGTTGGTTTTGGTCAGTGTTCTTTTCTCTTTATTTGTAAATTTTATTGAATTTTCATGTGTTTCATGCAGAATGCCTTAATCGCCTTTCTACCCCCTTATCCTAGGGCATCTTCCCATAGCACCCAGACTGGAATTCATGCGTTCTGTCATTTGTGTTAAGGCCTATTGCATCCTTAGTGTCTGCAGATGTCCCTCAGTGCAAGCTCACCCACTGGGGTCTAGTCGGCCTATCTAGATTCCCTCCCTTTAATATCAGCTCTTCCTCCCCCAGCAGTGATCAGCTACCAATAATTCTTTCACTAAGAGTGAAGACTGCTGTCCATTTCCACAGTTCTGTGCTGTTTATTTGTCTGCTTGAGTTTGCATGTACCATTGTTGTAGGTTCATATGAGCAAATTCCCAGGAGCCTGTAGGACTCTGTTTCCATATATGGTCACGCACCTCCTCCTCTGGCTCTTACAATCTTTCTGCCCCTTTGGTCAGTGTTTTTATCACAGCATTTGGAACCAAACTAAGACAGCCTCTATGCTTAGTACTGCCCCTAGACATGGAAGCCATGTGCAGTTAGGGAAAATGCATACAAATGTTTGGAGGAGTGGGTGGAATATCAGGTGAGGCTCCAATGCCCCTCTTGCTCTGAGGTGATGTCAATCCACAGGCCCAGATGTGAGAGATTCTACACAGGCACAGCTGTTCTCACGAAGATGGCAGCAGTTTGGCTAGAGGATAGCGCTTGAAAACAGATTCTGAAACATTTCATATTTGATGTTCAAGCAGAAGCATGTCTGTATTTGTCTGGCTCAGTTCTCTAGCTCAGGAATAACCAGAGCTGTACTGCCCTGACTACAGGTCCCCCAGGGGAAGCCATGTCAGGCCCAGGCTATTGGCAGCCCTCATTCAGCCCCTTGCCACCAGAAGCCTTGGTCCCTTCTTTGATTCTGTCTGTGAGTCAGCCTGGTGAAGCCTCCCCTGAATCTGTGGCTTCCCGGGCATCCCCTGGGTCACCTCTGCTTCCATGGTAGAGGAAGACAGCTGTCCTTATCTGTGGTCTTCTTTTGCCACCAGCCAGAGAAAGGTTACAGATTATAAGGGTTAGGGAGATCATGCCAGACCCAGATAATCATCTACACCAAGGTCTCTTGTGTCACGTCGCATGGTGTAATCAGAAGTAAAGTCTCTGGGGACTAGGGCAGGAAGGTTTCTGAGGAAAGACATTCTGCTTTTGACTGTCTTTTCATTTATTGTTTTCTTTTTCCATTTCCATGTGTGTGGTATACATGTATTCATGGCTGCATGCATGTGGGTTCACCTGCGCATGAGTGAAGTTGGTGTTGGGAATCACTCTCAATCCCTTGTCCACTTCATTCATTGAGGCAGGGTCTTTCATTCAAAGCCAGAGCGTGCCAGCATGATTAGTCTCCAAAGCTAATTTTACAGGTGGGCTGCCATGCTCCCCCAGCACTTTTATGGGTTCTGGGGATTGGAACTCCAGCCCTCACACTCCCTCAGCAAGCACTATAACCACTAATCCATCTCCCTAGCCCTTAACTCTCTTGGATCCTCACTTCTAGAAATGTGTGACTCTTATTTTTCTTCCTTTTCAAAAGTTATTCCACAAAATTATTTTCTGTATTTGTTTGACTTTGACTTCTGTTTCTATGAGGGAGGCAAGGCAGTAAAGATATCTTGCCCTTTTCTGGGTTCTGGTGGTTGAACCCAGGAACTCTTACAAACTAGGCCAGCATTTTACCACTGACCCACGGAACTATAGCACCTTTTCAGTGCTAGATTCCCACGTCTAGCATGGCTCTTGGTACGGGAAAGACCTCTACAGTAGGTGAAACATATGAACAAATGAAGCCCAGAGGATATGATAGCTAGAGAAAGCCTCACTTACAGGCCAGCATGTCAGTTCTCAGAAATGACATCGATACAGGGTATAACACGATGGAGAATATCAAAACTCTAAAAGATACAGAACACTGTTGGGACCAAAGTTCAAGCCAACCAGGAACATTCCCCATGGAGACAGGGGCTTTCCAACAGCAGACATTCCTGAGCTGCCGCTGTGGGAGTCTTGTGGTTGGGGGGTGGGGTGTCCAGTGGACAGTTCTTTGTTTGAGGCCCTGTTCTGGCTTGAGTTGGCCTGAGCAAGTCTCCTAACTGTTCTGAGACCTGGTTTTGTCAAGTTCCAGTTCAGACTATGACCTTCCTCTGTCCAGGACATGGTGGGGCAGGGCAATGATGTCACTGGTGCTGTGGCCTGACGCATGTTCATTGGACGGTGGTCATAGGTTCTACCAAGCACAGGAGGCAGCACATGGAGAGTGCTTCTCTTGGCTCTGGGATGTTTATGATCTACTTAATGAGATAACATACAACATATAGTGAAATAGACACTCAAAATTAAGCATAATTGGGAAACTTCATAACTGCTGTTGGCTCCTTAGGCTTCCATGTTAATTATGTTTATCACTGTGACCAAATATCTGACAGAAACAACATAATAAGGAAGAATTTGTTTCAGTCTCTGGTTTCACACAGTTTAGTCTGTGGTTCTCTGACCCAGTGCACTTGATACACATCATGGGTGAGGGGTGGGCAGAGCAGAGCTGATCACATCGTGGCCCACCAGGGAGCAGAGAAGAAGGTGAAGGCTGTCACGCTCTACCCATATTCTTTATTGTGTCTGGGCTCCAGCCTATGGAACAGCACCAACTATACTCAAGACAATCAATACGCTCTCCATTAATCATCTCTGGAAACACTTTCCTAGACACCTACAGGGGTGTGCTTGATCAATCTCTTAGGTGATTTTATCCACAGTCAAGTTAACAGCAAAGATTATCACAACTTCATTAAAATAAACAGGGGGTGGTAATGAGACAGCTCAGGGCTTCAGAGCACTGGCTGCTCTTGCACAGGACCCAGGTTCCATTCCCAGCATCCACATGTTAGCCAACACATGTAACTCCAGTTCCAGGGGATCCAGTTCCCTACTGTGACCTCTGTAGGGACAGCACAACACACTGCATTTATTTACACACATGCAGGCCATACACTCATACACATAAAATAAAAATAAAAAATAACCAGAGATTGGAGTGATGACTCAGTTAGTGAAGCACTTGCTTTGCAACACAGGAACCTGAGTTAAATTTCCAGCTTCCACATAACCTGTGGCGTACACTTTATAATCGCAGCGCTATAGGCCCGAGACAGGAGACCCCTTGGGACACAGTGGCCAGCTGATTTAGCCTAAATTATGAGCTCCAGACTCCCTGGCACACACTGCAATGAGCAACACCAAGTAGGAATTAAGATACTTGAGAGAGTCCGGGGGACTTGTAGCAAAGTTTTCAGAAACTAGAAAGGTTCTGCCAGTGAAGAACAAAGTGCAGGGCTGATTGGAAGAAGAGGGGGACAGCTGCAAGTCTGTGACTACTGATGGAAGGAGGTCTGGGAACAGGCAAAACTAAGCTTCTTGTAGAACCCCAGACTGTCTGGGAACTTTAGACAATACCACTTGGTCTCTGATTTCAACATGAAGAGCCTGGAACATGACAGAAGGAGGAGAAGATCCACTGTGGGTCCGTCTCTGGTGGATGCTGATGCCGATCTCAAGAACAGAGTTTATCCTCTGTTCTCAGCCCATGCCACCAGCCCATGCCACCAAGCCTCACTGGAGAGAGGAGTCATTCATGGCCTGCAGATGGATACAGCTCAGCTTCCATCCCTGCACACTGAGCTGAAAGGCAGGGGTTGATTCCTCCCTGTCCTCCACGCCCCCACCCTTGCCACTATCTTGAACCACATCTCCCCTACATAGCTGTGCCCTCTGCTCCCTTGAGGCCTGGCTTCTCTCTGTTCACTCCCCTGTAGCCACTTCCTGTCTGGTCACTGCATTCTTGTGTGAAGGACATTTTGAAAAGATCACGTGAGGGTGACCTGGGAGCTTTCTGAAGTGAACTTTATAGGTATATATCCTGACTTCATTTTTTCCTGAGCCAGAAACAAAATCCAGGAAAGCAGGAGATTGTGACATTGCTGTGTTCCAAGGAAAGTGTCTGCCCCAGAGTAGGCAAGAATCATGCAAAAGAGCCATTGTTCTGATATCCCTGTGAGGACTCCATAACTTCCCCAGAAAAATAAGGTAATAAGGTAGATGTTAACATTCACGGCCACTGGTTAAGCACCGGGGACCAGAGACAATTCCAGAAATCCAAGGAGGGCTCTTATTTCCCAAGAGCATCTCACATGGTAGATGAGGGTACCATCCTTGGTTCAAGAATACCACAAGAGAGGCTCGGAATCTCTAAGGAAGCCTGAGTCTGTCTTTACCTAGAGATTTGAACTTCTACAGGCTGGAGTGAAAAATAAAGTTTTCTTGAAAGCACTAAGACGTTTTGATTTCTGAAAAGTCAGCTGCAAGTGTCTACTCAGAAACCAAATTCTGGTTTCCTGATAACAGAGTCTCCTTCTTATGGGGGCTTATTCCATTTCCCTTCAAAGTAACACAAGGGAAGGGAGAGCACCACCAGCCAATGTCGTGACCCATTGGTAAATGGCAAAAGCCACTTACCAATGCCTTCTGTCCTTGTTTATTTAAATTTTTATTTTTATGTGTATGAATGTTTCACTGGATGTATGTGCACTCATGTCACACAATGCCCGAGGCAGCCAGCAGAGGATGACATATCCCCTGGAAGTGGAGCTACAGAGGTTGTTAGCTGCCATGGGTGCTGGGGAACAAGTCTTGAGATCTCTGTAAGAGCAGCCGATGGAGTGCACCTAACCACTGGGCCATCTGCCCAGCCCCGTTGTTGCTGTTTTCATTCATCTTTATGTGTGTTTGTGTGCGCACACGGTGGTGAGTGTGTGCACACACGATGGTGAGTGTGTGCGCACACGATGGTGAGTGTTTGCGTGTGAGTCCAGGCCACAGCATGCGAGCGGAGGTCAGAGGACAACCCTGGGTGTTGGTCCTCACCTTGCACCTCATTGCTACTGCATGTCCAAGGCTGGCTGACCATGAACTTCCAAGGACTCTCTGTTTCAGTCTCCCATGTTTCTGTGAGAGCACTGGGATGGCTTTATGTGGGTTTCCAATCCCAGGTCTTCACCCTTGCATGGCAAACATTTTACCCACTGAGCCATCTCCCCAACCCAGCTTGCCTGTTTTAGAGGTCAACCCATCGTCGATGCTAATATCTCTTTTTCTCTATCACACCCCTCCTTCTACCATTCATGGACATCCTAGGAATGATTCACCTGCATCTGTGCTTAGATTTTCTCTGCTGTCCTTCATCATCTTAGCTGGCACACCCCCAACTTACAAACTTGCATTTTACAGGAGAAAAATGAAGCTTCGGACATTAATTGAACCATCTCAGAACTAGGAAAAGCCAGAGCCATCCATGACTGCAAAATCAGTCAAAGCAACAGCAAGAAAGATGACAGTTATCCTTCTAGTAATGTATTATTCATGAGCAAAGCAAGAATCCCAAGCACATCTAGTTCAACACTGCATGTGTGCATATGTGTGTGTGTGTGCAAGAGAGAGAGAGAGAGAGAAAGAGAGAGAGAGAGAGAGAGAGAGAGAGAGAGAGATTGACAAAAGCCAGACAGCTAACACCAAGCAGTGAGAGTGTAGGAGCTTCTCTTGCTATGAGCAGGTACCCCGCAGTCCTGCTAAGGGAAGGGGAGCACAGTGGCCACCTGCAGTCACTGTGGGGAACTGACTGCTCAGTGCACAGGGCAATTGGTTACTTTCATAACCCGACCTGAGAGGTACTTCCAACTCAGGTCCTTAGCCTGGGAAGCAGAACACCTCCCGTCTGGCCATGCTTTCCCACCTGCCCAAAGGCTGCGGGTTTCTGGACGGGAATTTCAGGCTGATGGCTGATGGCCTATCTTCAGCCTACACCCACTCATAATTCACTCCATATGTTGGTGACCTGATTGGTCTCCATCCAACCCCACGGTAGCTTACCAGGTTGGTGATCTGACAGACCCCCGTCCAACCAAGTAGCCACAGGTTAGTGAGCTGATAGGTCTCCATCCAACCCCATACTGCCGTCCAACCTTATGCTAGCTTACCAGGTTGGTGGTCTGTTAGACCCCTGTGCAACACACTAGCCATGGACACTTGAAATCCAGGCCAGCTTTGGCCTGTATATGTGCAAAATAACAGACCAGGAATTCTGTGTAATGTTGGTAATGAAGAATTCGATTTATTGCCTGCTGCAAGTCTCAAGTCACTTTTATAAGCAAAATGATGTCATCTTCCAGAGCCAATCACAGACCCCCAGTTTCACACCACTGTACACTGCTGTTCCGCCTAGCATCATGTACCTGGGCCATGTTGCTCCCTTTTGGGGTGGGGTCAGAGGCATCCCATGACTCCCACATTGTGTTCTGGGGGATGTTAGCTGATAACTAGCCCCTAATCAAACTGGATTTTCCCACGTGAGATGGAGTTTAATTTCCTGGTAAGGTCAAGATGCTCATGCTAAAGTGTTAAACAGCCAAAAATAAAAATAAAATAAAGCAAATTCATAAGGCAGAATTCTCTATGTCTCCTTCTGTGGCTGAAAGGATTCTGGAATTTTCTATGCATTTAAGATGTCCAGCTGCTTGCTGCCACAGACACCCCCTCTTTCATGAAGTGGACTGTACCCTACAGGCCCCATTCTGCATCACTGCTTCCTCCCCCAACCACGAAGCCTGAGCACCTGCCGATATCAGTCTGTTTATACCAGGCTTGCTCTGCCAGTGGCCCCTTGCATTCCATTTGTTCACTTCTCCTGTGCCATGTACTACGAGGGAGAGAGCTTTCCTCAGCTTAGTGTACTGCTGTTTAATTCATAATTCAACCTATAGATGTCTATTTCCATTTCCTCTTTTTTTAGTTAAAATATGCTGCAGTAAGCTTTGTATATGTAGTTGGGCCACGAAACCCAGGGGTTCCACCTCTCTTGATTCAACCAACTGTGGACTTAAACTAGAAAAGAAAATTACATCTGTATCAAACAGGTATGGATTTTTCTTGGCGTTACTGTCTAAACAATGCAGTATACCAATTATTTACATAGCCTGTACATTGTGGTGGGTATTATAAATAGTATAAATAATATAAAGCAGCCTTTGTCAAGATGGAGAGATGGCTCAGCAGTTAAGAGCACTGGCTGCACTTGCAGAGGACCTGAGTTTCATTCTCAGCACCCACATGGTGGTTAACAACCATCTTAACTCCAGTTCCAGGGGATCTGATGCCCTCTTCTGATGTCTGCAAGCATTGTATGACATGGGTGTACTTACATATATACAGGCAATACATTCATACACATAAAATAAAAATAATAAAATATCTTAAAAATATGATTTAAGGTAGGCTTTATATAAGGAGCCTAGGCACTGTAGATTGAGGTCTGTGGGGGACTGGCACAAACCTTTAGAAGTTTGCATATCCTTTTTTTTTCCTTCATCTTTTTTTGATACAGGGTCTCTTTTGGGCCCTAGCTGGCCTGGAACTTACTTGTAGACCAGACTAGGCTATATGTCACAGAGATATGTCTGCCTCCGCCTCCCAAGTGCTGGGATTAAAGGCTTGCATCACCATACCAGCTAGAAGACTGCATATCTTATTCTGCCAAAAATAGCCCCAGGTTGCCAAGGAATATTGCCAGCTTACATTTCTTTCATCTGGTGTGTTTTTTGATCATCTTAAATATTAGACTCCAACAAAGAAACATGGGCTTCATCTTGGGCAGGACAGACCCACAGGGAGTCTCTGGAATTGCAATGCTAATTCATAAACTGGACAATCAAAGAAACCACCACGAGCTATAAGCTGGGTGGCACATGGGAGGATGTTCGATGTTCCTCGAATGTGCTGGCCATCAATGAACATGGGAACATGGTGGGACATTGCCATGGCAATGTGAATGGAGAAAACGGAGGAGCAGAGACATTAAAGCCCTCCTTGGAGCCTCACTGCCCTGAGACCAGATGCCAGGCTGTCTCCACGAGCAGCATCTTGGAGGGTGGGGTCACCAGGGCAGCAGGCCCAGGAGGGTGGGACGCAGGGTGTCCACCCTAGAGTGGACACTTCTAGAGAAAGAGTTGGAAAAGTAGGGTAGGAAGATGGTAATGTCTGAACTTTCCAAAGCAATCCTGACTACAAGGAGTGGTATTACACATCCTTGCTGTTCAAGACAAAGAAATCCACCTTCCTAAATTACAAGCCTCTGTCTGTATTATAGGGATTACACCTCCTCCCCACCTGCTCCGCAAGCATCCATTGTGCTGGCCCCTAGCTTAGCAGCATCAATTATTTTCACAAACTGCCTGTACTTGCAGGCCCAGTTTTGGTTAAAGAAAGGTTTCCAAGCAATATTTACAGAGTGAAAGTAAGCCAAGGTAAAAGGCTGCAAGTGTGGGTGAGGTCAGGCCTCGGCAAGCTGGACATGGAATGGAATGGAAGGGAATGGAAGGGGCTTCCTTCTGTTTCTAAGCAGCACAGTGGATTCAGAGACTTCCCTTATTTGGCTGTGTAGCTCCAGCAGCACCCCACCATCTCTGGCCCTGTACACAAGACATGTAGTGGTGGTTCAAGGATGCAGATCCTGTGACATGCTTTCAAATGGTAAATGACATAAATTATTTGATATTAGCCATAAATCCTGACATTAGTGCCCCCAAACATTAGCCATAGGCTTCTTGGGGAGCTGTGGGCTCTTTGAATGGTAGTCACTATTGGGGTCCTGGGGATGAAAGAGGACCTGTGTGCAGGCACAGAGGGAAAAGCAGCCCAGTACAAGGTGACTCACTGGGGGCCGGACATCTAGGCCTAGAGTTTGTCTCACATACAGTCCTGCCCTGCTGGGATCTGGGGCCAGGTGTGCACTGCCAGGTCAGTGGCCTTGTCAGTTGTACTGTCTTGTTTGGATTTTGTGGCATTTCAGGCAAACTGTAACATTGCTTTTCTTCAGCTTTGCTTCTACATAATTCCACATTTTACATGATCAAATTTGGGAAACCGTGCTCATCTCCTCTTTCAAATTATATGAATCGCTATGCTTATATTTTATAATAAATACATCACTTACCTTTTTCTTGTCTATGACAAAGTACCTGATTAGAAGCAAGGTAAGGGAGGAAAGGTTTATTTTGCCTCAAGGTTTCAGAGCGATTTTAGCCCATCCTGATGATGCAGGGGGTGGGGGTGGGGGGTGGGGTGGGGGGGATGGCAGAGCAGCTCTGTCTGTGGTGTGGGGACTATGAGGTGACAGAGCGTCACATCACAGTGGACAACCAGGAAGCAAAGTAGGCTGCGGCAGAAGTGGCTTCAAAAGCCTGTCTCACTTGAAGCTCCTAACACCAGCCAGTCCCCACTTCCTAGACCTGACCACTTCACAGAGGGTCTGGATGCCTGCTGGGACATAGCATCTGTCAGGATGCCTGCTGGGACATAGTTCTTCTGGACAGGACAGGGACGCTGCACACATGAAACCTCAACATGATGGTTGCCTAAACAAGACTTCCATAATGACCACCCCAGTGGACTTGCTGATGTGGATGGGCCTGTTTCCCAAGGCCCCATCCCTAGATGAAGACCTACAGGCTGTCCATGGCTGCTGAGAGAGAGAGAAGCAGTCTCTCCAGGGACAAGCTCCCTGATAGGTTACCAGACCCGAGTAGTCAGCCTTAAACATAGGTACATATGCGTGCCACTACATGGACTCAGCAGGCTTTATACATATGTATGTATATATGTATGTATGTATGTATGTATGTATGTAACCACTACATGGACCCAGCAGGCTTTATATACATGTTTGTATGTATGTATGTAACCACTGCATGGACTCAGCAGGCTTTATACACATGTATGTATGTATGTAGGTATATATGTATGTAACCACTACATGGACTCAGCAGGCTTTATACACATGTATGTATGTAATGATAATAATCACAAAGAGGAGGTCCTACATTTGAGAAAAGGATCACAGGAGTCACTGAGGAAGAAGTGATGTAAGTACAGTGTATGTCATGTGACATACAGTAATCAGTAATAATCAGAGACACAGCCAGTTACACATTACAAAATAAGCTCCATTAACGGGTGAGGGTTTCTCCACTTCCACGCAAGCAACATGCCTTTTGGAAACCATTGACTGCAGTGTCAGAGCCGGACAAGGTTTTTCCACTCTGAGCAATGTGCCTTCTGCTTTTAACAAGTCTCCGCTGGGCTGAGATTCTGCACTGGCTTGGGCTGAGAGGCCTGGGGTGGAGCCCAGCCTTCTCTTTGTGACAAAAGCCCTTCACAATTCTGATTCATTCATCCTTGGACCACATTTGGAAGAAACAGCACCAGTTTATCCTTCTCCCCTAGAAAGGAAACAGCTGACACAGGAGAAGGAAGGGCCCTGTCTGAGTCCTCGTGTGTGGACGGGGGCAGCTGATACAGTGGGGTTTCAGGGCTCCCCCTTTTCCTGCTCTCTGTGGCCCTGAGCACCCTCAGGCTGTCTGCCCATGCAATCCTGCCCTATTCTCTCTGACACTCCCCCTGGCTCACACCATTGGAAACTCAGACAGGGTCAAATGGCCTTCCCGGCCTCTGGATAACCTAAGGCGCTTCTCCCTGCTCTCTGTCCTCCTCAGAGCTTCTTGGTTCTTTACCTGGATATCCCTTTCACTGATGGCTCCAGTGTTGTTCTGGAACATGTGGAAGCGATTTCAAGCCACCAGCCCCAGAAATACAGGTAAAGAGGGACTCATCTTTAAACAACTATAAGGGTGATAAGACATTAGAGGCTCAAGCTGGAGATAGGGCTCTATCCATAGAGTGCTTGCAAATTGAAACACTTGAGTTTGATCCCTATTACCAATGTAAGAAAGCTGGGCCCAGTGGTGAGCACTAGAAATCCCAGGGCTAGGAGGATAGGGATCAGAGTGGTCAGTCCTGAGACTCACTAACCATTCAGCCTACTCTAATCTGGTGAGTGTAAGGCCAAAGAGAGAACCTCAGTAAACAAGGTATGGAGCTTCCTGAGGAACGACACCTGAGGTTTACCTGAGGCTTCTTCATGTACATGCACGTATGCACCCACATGCATACACAGATGCAAGTGCGCATACACACACACACACACACACACACACACACACACACACACACACACATTACAGGCTCAGAGAGGTTGAATGACTCACCTAAGTTCTCACAGCTGAAGCAGATTCCAGAATCTGAATCTATACCCTTTATACTCTGCAGGTCAGTACTCATAGCAAGGGGAGTCACACTGAAGAGAGGATTCTGCTACATAAATGTGAGGGGAGAACCCCTGGATCAGCACTGGAATGGCCACCAGTGTAGACATGAGGCCCTAGGGTGCCCCGAAGGTCAGGGAGAGATGTGTCAGCTGAGTTAGGTGGGCTGGCAATGATGCTAGGCCCTTGTGTGATGCAAGATGAAGGCACATAGGGAAAAGCGAGGGGGAAGATGAGGGGCAGTGCTGAGGAGTGACCAAGAAGACCTGGTAGGAGGCAGAACAGTCATGTGCTCTAATCCAAGGGAACGCGCTGTTGGGAAGACCTTTCTCAGGGACAGCCAGGAGCACCAATCACAAACCTTGTCCTCCAACCCCACCACCCTGTCCCCAGCCCTCAACCCCCTCAATCCCCAGACCACTTTTTTTATATTTAAAAATATTTTATTTATTACTATTTTTTTCATTTTTTAACAATAAGTAATAATTTATGAGTACAAGCATCCTTCATGTAAAACCAATTTGCAAGCAGTTGTGCCCAAACCCACACAGCCCCAGGGTCCCACCATCCCACTGGGGGGCTTGTATGTTCAATCAAGTTGATCAAATAAGTGTCCAGTCTATATTGCTGTAGTTTCACCATTCACCCCAATCGCAGCCCTTACATTCTACCATGCCCCCTCTTCCGCAGATTGTTCCCTAGGCTTAGAAAAGGGGTACAGGTGGATGAGAAGCAAAACAGTCTACTTTCTATGGAGCTGTCGTTTTGGACTCTGGTCAATTCTGGCTGTTTCCTTTCACGGGCTGACAGTTTGTCCAGGAATAACCTTTCAGTCCCACAAATGAAGCACGGTCATTTAGATATATAGGTATTTAAACAGTACTAATTGTTATTGTAGGTTACTTTGGTATAGACACGGATATTTGGATGGTATGTTAATCTATGAATTATATTTGTTCCTGTAAAATATGACAGGGTCTTACTGTGGCTTATAACGTCTCCTAATCACTAAAGGATGTAAGCTTGTGGCATCAGCTGTGGGTTATTCCTCCAAGGAGAGAGCTAGTAGCCAATTAGATTTGGGATATACAGACATATGGCTGCCACTGCTGCACAGTATTTCCAGACAGGTGAGGTGTAGCTGGTGCCTACAGAGGAGTCTTGCTTGATTCAAGGAAACCCATATTTGCTTTATTGGTTTAGTGGCCCAGACCACTTTTTTATGCTCATGGTCCAGCCTCCCCTCCTACCCATACAAGAAACACGAAACAAGTTAACCTTGGAAATGACCTTCAGATTCAGAGCCAGTAGGATGAAGTCATGGGAAAGCAGAGACAGCAGCGACCATGGGGTAGACATGATCCCCCATGCTCCAGACAAAACATGACCCCCTCTTTTCTCTGTATTTAAAGGGGCCCTTCTTTCTCTGGGCACAGTACTACATTCCAAGCTGGGTGGGACATACTTGCATTGTGTGGAACATTCCCGCATTGTGTGAGCCACAATGAGGGGTTTTCCATGAACCACAGGCCTCACAGCATGGGAGTTCACATGACTAAAGACAAGTGTAGGGAAGGGGGCAAGGGTTCTTGGGATTTCTCAGAAAACTGTTCCACAGACTATGTCTGCCCTCAGAGCAGGCCCTCAGAGAATGCCTTGCTGGCTGGGGTCCTGGGTCCCTGCCAGTTCTGAGCAAAGCTTCTACCTTGATGGCTGTGAGTGCTGAGACAGCTTTCTTGGGGCCAAATGCTTCATGAGACAGGAGGTCACTTTCACACCAACATACCTTAGGCCTCAGTTTCTCTATCTATAAGATGAGACACCTGTAACACTGCAAATCATCTTTCATCTTTAGACCGTTCTGTCCAGGACTGGCTATGAAGTACACACAATGTCTAGTGTAAAGCGAAGGCCCAGGGAGCCTTTGTGGAAATAGCATGGAAGTGTTGGCAAAGGAAAGGAAATACAACTTTTCTTTTCTTCCTCAATCTGTCTTGAGTTATCCTTGTGGTTTTTATTTGCTGTTTAATGTTGTTCTAAAAGGATTTGCATAGCTGACAAGAATGTAACTACCCGTCTTCATAGCATGGACTGACAGTTTTAAATGCAAATATCAGAGTGTTTAACTCATAGGTTAGAAGTACCAAAATCACACCATTTCTGCTCAGAGTTTACTACATATGTGTACATTCCGATCTGACCAGCTGGAGAGCAGCTGTGTAGACTGCACTTACATGGTGGGGACTCTGCCACAGCCTCTATCTTCTGCTCCCTAGTGGAAGAAGGAGCTGTGGTCAGCCCGTGAGTACTTGGCATCTACACCATCGTCTTCAGATAGCTGGGCAGGTCCCAGGATGTGAAGGAAGTGGGAAGGCTCGTTGACTGCCAGGGGCTCTTAACAATGTCACTGCTTTCCTGGCTGTTATGCAGAATATTAAGCGCTATGGCAGTCTACTTGAGGAAAAAAACTGAAAAGAAGGATTTATTTGGCTCATGTTTTCCCAGGCTTCAGTCAGCAGGCTCCATTGCTTGATGGCCTGAGGTGAGTCACAGCCCCATGGCACCGGAGGGCAAAGCTCTTCACTTCACAGAAGCCGGGGCACAGGCACAAGGCCGGCCTTCCAAACACCTGTCCCTGCCTCCTTCACAGAAGCCGGGACATGGGCATAAGGCCGGCCTTCCAAACACCTGTCCCGGCCTCCTTCACAAAAGCCGGGGCAAGAGCACAAGGCCGGCCTTCCAAACACCTGTCCCTGCCTCCTTCACAGAAGTCGGGGCAAGGGCACAAGGCTGGCCTTCCAAACATCTGTCCCTGCCTCCTTCACAGAAGCCGGGACACGGGCACAAGGCCAGCCTTCCAAACACCTGTCCCTGCCTCCTCCATCTAGGCCTCACCTCCTTTCAGCAAGGTCCCTCCTCTCGGTTATGCTATCAGGTTGTAATCCTTCAGTGGCCTGACCAACATTAGGTGTGAGCCTGCATGATCTAATTGCTTCAAAAGATCCCTGGGCCTTGCACTGGGGACTCAGCCTTCAATATGTGAATACAGGTTAACACCTTAACAAGTGGTATCATGTCCTGTGCAACGAAGCCTGGTCCTTGAGATACTGATGCCTCACTACAGACCTCAGAGTTTGCACTCAGCTCTGGAGCCTATGGACACTTCAGTCCTGGCTCCTGGGGACATCTGAGCCATTTTCAAATGGACTACAAAGAGGAGAAAGTTCAAGTGTGGCCACACTATATTGGCATGCCTGCTCTTTTGTCCCACCAGACTTTTTACTTATGAGACACAAATTCACAGAAGAAATTATGAGTAATCCCAAGACAGTGACAGCAGAGTACTGTACCAAGTCTGAGCTCCCTAAACTTGGAGCTGTGTGCTTCTACCTAGGCCTTCCACCCTTCTGCTGCCCTTCCCCTCCAATACTTGGCCCTCTTCTGTGAGAGTTAGAGCCCTTTACACAATAGGCAAGGATGCCCATCTGCCTGACCCTGGATGACCCCAAGACTGTGTCTTTTACACACTTATCTTCTGTGTCTGTGTCTGAATCTGGAAAGTAAAACTAATTCTGAAAAATCCTTATTGCTTTTATAAACATTAAATTAAATAATACATAGAAAACATCTGGCATGCAGCAGAATGACAACTTCAGAGGGCGGAAAACAGAAGCAGGAGCTACGGGCAGGGCAAAGTGGCTCCAAATATCTGTTTGGGAGCCACATGTGGTGGCTGAGGTAGAAGGGTCACAAAACCAAGACAAGCCTGAGAATTAGGGAGACCTTAAATCAGAGTAAAATTTAGACAGGGTTGGAGATAAAGCATACGAAACATTTAGACTACTTGCCTAGTATATATGAGTCCCTATGTTTAGTCCCTGGTAACACACACACACACACACACACACACACACACAGTTTAGTTGGGAATAGTGATAACAGTCTGGGAGCTGTTGGGGTCTAGGAAGCACTGACATCTTGAGATCCCAGTCAAAAGCTGAATCCCAGGATTGGCCCTGGTACTAGACAAGAGTTCACGTATAGACTTAAACAGAAAGAATTCATGTACAGACTTAAACAGAAATCCTATTTCTCAACAGGACTGAGGACTGTGGATTTGGGGTGCAGATGCTCAAAGCTGCCTCCACCTCTGCCCCTCCCTACCCATCCACATCCTGATGGATGTGTGTCTAGATCTCCTCAGCCTTGGTCCCCATGGGAGTGGCTCACAGAAATATTTCCCCATCACCTTGAATGCAATGGAAGTAGATGTTTCATGAACCCAGAAGGAAGATCAAAAGGAGGAGGTGAGGGGGAAGGAGGAGAAGGGGGACATGGAGGAGACGGAAACCATGTATGAAGTTGAACCAATTCCCACAGAGTCTTTATCCTAGAAGCAGGCAGCTCCACTCAGATGTCCCCAGATATGTGACTTCCAGGACGGTTTTCCCTGAGCTATTTGTGCAAGAACAATGTTTCCAAGAACACCCTGCAGAGCACAGTCAAGCAGCCCTGCTGTCCAGCCAGAGAAGGCTGGTGCTGCAATCGGCTGCTGTGACTGCCAGGCAGAGGAGCAGGTGTGGCTGGGACCACCTCCCAGTCTGCTACAGTGGGAGACAGAGCCTAGTATCTAGGAGAGGAAGTGCAGGCAGAGCTGTGCATGGAGCTGCACTACCTCTGTGGCTGCACTGGCATGGATGGCCACGAACCTTCTCTGGGAGCCTAGTCATGCAGGATGCAGCACCCAAGAGCCATGAGAGCATTCTAGAGACTCCTATCACCCAGGAGCCTGACAGAAGCCAGATTCTTCCACTGCCCAAAATCAAGCACATCTTGTTCCTCATCTTCAGGAAACATGGCCCAGAATCTAGCTTTGACACCCTCAGTTTTCTGAAGGCAAAAATCCATGCACTGTATACCATGGTCCTTGTCTTCAAATGTCCCTGTGTTCATTGATGTGAAGGGAGTCACGAACCTGTCCTATCCCACCCTTCTTTGGTGCAGAGACAAGCCTAGAGAGACACATGAAGTGATGTGGTCTCTTTATTTCTCTCCTGTTCCCTCTTTAAACACCATGACTTCTCTCTCTTTTTGGAACATGGGGAGCTGGATGGGCTGGGTGGGCTCCAAATTCAAGTCCAGAAGATTCCTGTAGTTTGCAGATCACTGCACTGGATTCTGTTTGTAGGGAAACAAATGGCAAAAGTGCAGCATCCGCTTTCACAGAAGAGCATCAGAGTGGTCCCCCAGGAGGAGGCTTGAACCTGACTATGGAAAGACAAACTTCCTAGAACTCAGGGCCAGCTCATGGTGATGGACTAGAGATGGCTGTGCAAGACTCACAGAGGGCCAGGTCATAACCCTGGGTTCAAATTGGACAAGTCACAGCCTTCCAGCACTTTCTTTCTTCACTGTAGAATGGAAGACAATTCAGCCAACAATCCTCAGGTTCACATTCATGAGTGCAAAGCAATGGTTAGGACCCATTCATTTGCATATTCACCATCCTTTCATCCAGCGACAAGTTAGTGTTTGCTTTGCTGTGGGCCCTAGTGAGCATGACATTGTAACACAGCAGTCGAGGGGCTGGTGCTTGTCGCACTATCATTGGAGAAGTGTGAACCAGCCTCTACTTACCTCAAATGGGTAATGACCATAGTTACAATGCCACCAAATCCCAACTCGGTGAACCAGTAGTGGACTAGGGTTGATGACAGCAGTGTGGGTGAGAGGTCACTTATGGGAGCACGCATGGGTCAAAAGCATCACTGAAAGCTCACCCTATCATGAAAGCTGAAGTCTTGGGGGTCTCTGCAGAACTTTCAGGCAAGTTGACAGGTCAGAGTATCCTCCACTGTCTTGATTGCTGCTTAGACAGCCTTGAGTGGAAGGGGCCTTCTGCATCTGATAAGTTACAGGTGCCTCATGAGAGTTTTTGAGTTGTTTACTTCCTGAGTCTTGGTGAGCTTTCCCCTAGGACAGAATGCTTCAGCGTGGAGGACATTGCTGTACAACAATGCTGTGGGAAGCAAAGCTGTGTACTCTATGACCAATGTCCAGCGAAGTGATGGGACAACCAAGAGAAGGCCTGGTCCCTGACACAGGGACAGAAGGGACCCAGCATCAGGCAGGGCATTGCTCTTGCCTAAGGGCCCACTGCCATCCTTTGGTCCTACCTCCCAAGGATGGAGACAAATCTCAAACTGCACCCAGGGAGATAGACCCAGCCTCTCAGAAGGAGCTCTTCTTAGTGGATCTCCACAGTGGGCCAGGTCAGTACAAAGGGAAATGGGAGCCAGAGGCCTCTCCAGATCAGGGCAATACGGGCTCATTTCTGGTGGGCGGGCGCCCCCTGGTGGGATGTGTGGGTAATGGTCTCTGACCAGGGCTATAACCCCTTTCTGGGCTAGTAGAGGCTCAGGTGATGAGGGCTGTGATCCCAGGTGTTCAGTCCCCTGGTATTCCTGAAGCAGTGCGTTATTGGTGGTGGTGGTGGTGGGGTATTCTCACCAGTGAACTATGGAAGGGGAGGTTAAGTAGCTGCATTTTAAGAACCAGTGTTCTTCCACCAGAGCTTCCCAGAAGCTCTTCCTACCGTGCCCCTCAGTTCCTCCTGTGGAGGTCCCATTCTCTGTGCCCTGGGCTCTGATGGAGAGCTGTGGGTGGGCTCAGGATGTATCCAGGCGCCCAGTGGACCCACTAACTTTCGTTCAAGTTTACAGCAGAATATTCCTAGTAATGGACCCATTTACAATGGAAGGCAGCTGGTGAATGGCTGCCCTCAGGAGTCGTCAGCTGTTTCCTTTGTGAACATTTCCACCTGCGCTTGGTTTTTATGGCAGTAATCACTCTGTATACCCTCATGTGCCCACCCCTTAACAGGCTGTTTCTGCTCAGGATTCCTGCCGAGAGGGAGGCATTCCCAGCCCACCACCTAACCACAGCTTGCTCACCTTGATGGCAGCACACCACCTGCAGGCCATGGTCTCCCACTGACGGGGAGGCTGCCATGGTAGACAGGCCAGCTGATGAACTTCTCCCTCTCAGGGACCCAACAGAGGTTCAATAGTCAGGTGGGCTACTGACTCCACCACCTAAGCATTGTTTGTGTGTGGCACATTCAAGGGGGAAAGGATGGCGAGATAGGGCTGGCCACACTTCTGGCTTTTTATGGCTAATGTTTCCACCACACTGGGGCATGGCTCAGAGATGTGTACACACCATTTTGAAAGCTTCTCTGAGGGTGTTTTCAGAGGGTTAACATTTAAACCAGTGAATTTTGAGTAACACACACTGCCCTCCCTATACAAGTGGCCTCATCCAATTAGTTGAAGCCTGACTAGAAAAGAAGACTGACCTTCTCTGAGCAGAGACCTTCCCAGTCTGATGGTGCCTGTATTTGTCCAGTGGCGTTTTCTGAATCTCCAGCCTTGTAGCTCACACCAAGATTTTTGAGATACACATAAATGAGAGCGAGAGAGAGAGAGAGAGAGAGAGAGAGAGAGAGAGAGAGAGAGAGAGATCTGAACATGGCGACGGGGGCTATGGTCACTATCGCAGAGAGCCCTTTAGATCACCTGACCCCGAGTGGCCATCCCAGAACCAGAGGACTCTGGGCTCCCTCTGCTGGAGAGAAAAGGACTCTCCTTCTGATCCTAACCTGCCCATTTACCAGGGCCTCTTCCTCGGCTTTGGGCAGCCTCTCTAGCACACCTGCCTCCGGACCTTCCCTGGGAGCTGTGTTGTAGATGTGGGAAACAAGTCTGTCTCTAGGCCCTTCATCTTTGTAATGCAGAAAAACAGAGAGCTGTGAAAGGGGAGCAAGGCTGCAAGGGAGCGATGAGCCCTCTGTGAGATGCACGGGATGGCGTGCACAGCTGAACCCTTCAACTCCGAAATAAGCCTTCTCAGCATCCCTCAAAGAGACTGCAAGAAAAGATCAAAGGAATACTGCAGTGCTTCTCCAGTATCTCCGCAGATTCAGAAGGATTGGGAAGAGAATGCATCAGGGGAGCTGATCGCGCTTGTCACCTCTGCCACTCGAGCTTCCATTTTCTGTTTGTGCTCTTGTAACTTCCTTCCCTAGGGTCTCTGGGCAAACCTCAGCCCTGTAGAGCTCCTTCTACAGGAAAATAGGTGCCAAGATCCATTTCCCCAGTGTAAAGGTGACATGATCTCATGAATTACCCAGGTAGGCTCTGCTCTGCACCCAGTGTGCTCCTCATGTAGACAGGACACCAGGGATGACACATACCACTGCCACCAAGCACAAAGATACAGGCAGGACCCTTAGACATCTGAATGGGGCTGACATTTCATCTGAAGTTGTGTGCATAATTTTACATTTACATCTGGATTATATAATGTATTATGTTAGATAAACAGGTGAATGGTCATCAAGTCAATGTACAAAACTCTTGTGTTCATGTGTTGTACACAAATATAACATGTTTATGTACTCCCGTGTATCCTTACATTTTAAGACATGCATATATTATATGTTATTTGTACATATGGATACAGTTGTCTCAGAATCTGCAGAGGATTGGCCCCAAGACTCTGTACCACAGCACATAGTTATTTGCACCCCATGTTTAGTGCTACTCTAATTCACTAAAGCAAGGAAATGGAGCCAGTCAATAGGTGAATGGGAATTCTGGTACATATAGAAAATGGAATATTATTCAGCTCTGAAGAAAAGCATAAACACAAAATTCACATGAAAATACATGCACTGAGAGTATATAATATTAAGAAAGTTCAACCAATCTCAGGAAGAAAAACCCACATGTTCTCCTTCATATGTGTATCCAAGTCTATACTGTTCATGTGTATATATGTAAACAGATGCATGTGTGGGTTTACTGTAACATTTTGAAAGGAGAACAAGAAAAGTAGGAGTGAGTTCGTGTCCATAGTAGACTCCATGTGGGTCCTTTGAACTCTGTCCCAGGATGTAATACATGTCTGACGTTGAGTGGGGCCCTGAGTGGGCAGCATCCACATGTGGCTCCAGAGGAGGCTGCTTGGCCTTGCAGAGGAATCGGAATTTTAATTATGTTTTCATTCTTTGACTACTTCTGTATGCTGTGTTTTGTGAGTACTAATGAACTTTAGTTTTTAAAACGAAGCACTGGAATGCAATGGATCTTTAACCCACGGTTGGAGTTAGAAATCTGGTCTATTCTTGCTCATTTGGCTTTCAGGCAAATGTGCTGAACCCCCTTGTCTTCAGTCTCTTCACCTGGGTCAGAATGTGATTGTGCTCTCCAGGTGGAGTCTGTGCAGACAAGCGAGGATGGGGATGAAGGGCAGGGACTAACAGTTAAAGCATCTTCGAACCTCAGCTACAAGCTGCCAAGCTCTGATCTGGGCCCCCAGGACATCCTTGTTTGTGAAAGAGACATGTGAAAATAGACATTAACACATCAGGATATGTAAGGGACTGGGGAGGGGCTCTGGATCCCATAAGGGCAGACATCTGGGCTATTAGAAGCCCTCATGGGGGAGCTGGAAATGGTTCTGGTCTGAAAGTGGTGGAGAGCCTGAGATGGATGTGACGCTAAATGACTCTGAAACAGACCTGGGTATGTGTACTTGGGGGAATAGATAGGAATTTGACCATGGAGGGAATACTTGTTGCAGTGAATATATTATATATTATATACAGTCCACTATCTGATTCACTACAGATAGGATTCCATTTCCAGGCTTGGCTTTTCCATTAATTGATGATTTTATTTTTTAGTGAACAACAACAAAATTCTCAAAAAGAATCCTTTCCAGACCCTGGAGTTTCTCTCCTTCAAAATGAAGAGACAGAATCAAACCGCTCCAAGGCCCTGCTTCATTGGAAGAGGCCGTGGAACTATAAATCCAATAATGTCATATGCGGAGGCTCTGAAGTGGGACTGGATTCCTGACAATGCCCTTTAAATGTCACCTCATCAAAATGTCCTCAGTCATTATTTTAATGGTTCTCTTCTTTTCTTGCTTAATAAAAAAAGGACATTAAATCTAACCTCAAACCCCAAGATAACCAATTTGTTAAACCAATTTAGGAGAATGATTCAGCTGCATGCATAATGCTGGTCCTGACGGCTTTATCTGGAGCTGAACCTGGAGCAGTGAGGTCCCATATGTGCTGAGCAACCAAGACGTCTGGAATGTTCCAGGCACTAAGGGTACAGGGATGAGGTGACATGGCTTTTAACATCAAAGAGAAGAAAGCAGGGCAGAGAAGTCACAGAATCAGAGAAGAACTGGTTAAAGGAAGCATCTGATTGAAACCCATGGAGACCCCGATTATCCAGGTGAAAGGTGCACACACAGCTTCATGGAGAACCAAGCTGACGTGATGGCTGGGGCTAAGAGTGAAATGCTAAAGCAAATCAAATCACCTGAGGTACAGACTGGGAAGAGAGAGAGGAAAAATTGACATACACAGAGGGAGAGGGGGAGAGGGTTGCGGAGGACAAATCCTGGCAAACAGAATATGAAGCAGTCAAACAGTAGAATAATTAAAAATACTAGATGGAGGAGAGGCAAGAGAGCGGAGACCACCACTGGAAGTGAAAGTGGGGAGCAATAGTTAGAACTGTGGACGCTATCAACACCCAAACGCAGGGCCACCAAAATTAACACAAACAAACAACAAGCCTAAACAGAATACAGTCAAAATGCCAGAAGCAAGAGGAAGAGATGAAATATTCCAATAAGCTAAAGGGAAGACACATTACACAGGAGGGAGAGGTGACAGATCAAGACTGATAACGAGAACATTAGAAGCAGTGGAAGCAAAAAATGTGATGCTGGAAAGCATAGCTGCAAATTAAGAGTACATACTAAATTCACCAACAATATGATCTATGCCAGGTGTGGTGCACACACTTCAATCCCAGCACTCAGTAGGCAGAGGCAGGTGGATTTCTGTGAGATCAAGGCCACCCTGGGCTATAGAGCAGGTTCCCGGCCAGCTGGGGCCACAGGGAGACCCTATCTTAAAAAACCATACAGACATATATGTATATATAATGTGTGTGTGTGTGTGTGTGTGTGTGTGTGTGTGATTTATAAGTGGAGGCAAGACAGACATTTTCAGGTTGGTAAAATGTGAAAGAATTCATGCCCATCAGATTTATACAATGTGGATGTGGAAATTTCATAAGGTCCCACCGTTAGATGAAGAGCTGCATGAAATCAACAAACGCTGACAGGAAAAACCAGATTCCTCCAGAGATGGGCTCCCCAGTGGGTTATCCAGTTCCAGCAGGTCAGCCCTAAACACATGGAATGGGAGCAGCACTAAGTGGATTCACTAGGTTGCAAATGCATATACACATATATGCTACATATAATGCATGTAACAATAATAAAACTGAGTCTGCAATCAAAACAGAACACATACTTGTTTTTTTTAATTTTTTAATTTTTAAAAAATTTTATTCATTTCTGTATGTGTATGAATGTACTGTCTGCATGCAGGTCTGTGCATCCGTGTGGTGCAATGCCGCGGAGGTCAGAAAAGGGTCTCAGATTCCCCTGGAACTGGAGTTCTCCTGGAATTGGAGTTTCAGACGGTTCTCATCCGCCATGTGGGTGCTGGGGATCGAACCTGGGTCCTCTGTAAAAGTAGTCAGCACTCTTAACCGCTAGGCCATCTCTCCAGCCCCTGCACATACTTGTTATTGTGCATGCACGCACACATGTGAACATGTATACAGAAATCAGCTTTTGAAAAGAAGTCTAATAACATGGTTTATGGTTTAAAATATGTATAAAAATCAGACTGACAATAAAAGTACAAAGAGTAAGAGGTAATACTGATGTAATTACCCTTGGAAGCCCTTGAAAGCCTATTATGTTACTCAAAGTACTTAATGCTATTTGAAAGTAGATTAGAATATGTTAAAGATATATATTGCAGAATAACACCAAGAACTAGAGTTTAAAAGTCAGTCAGAGCAAATTTCTTTCTTATTTATTTGATTTTTTTTCATGGGAAGATATTTCTACTAGTTTGCCTATTTATTATGAGAGAAACAAAGTTTCTTCCTAATATTTCTTGCTGATTTGAACATTTTAACTTTACTTTCATCCCTTGAGCTAAGAGCTTGGATATTTTACTTGCCCTGTGTTTTAGTTTCTGTTCTGTTATGAGATAAAATGCCTTAAAAAAGCAGCTTAAGGGAGCCAGTGCTTGTCTTGACTCACAGTTTGGGGGTGCAGAAGAGAAAGAGGAGGAAGAGATGGGACATGCTTGTTGTGAACGTGAGAAATCTGCTATAGTCCTGTTAGTGTTGGAAAAAGTAGTAGTAGGAGAGAGAGTGTGAGAGATTCTATGATGGCAAGAGTACCAATGTATCAAGATACAATATTCCTATTACTATTTATGAAAGAAAAGAGCTTTACTCAGTTGGTTTTAGAAAAGAGCACTTGAAGTTGAGAAGGAAAAGTGGTGGAAGGGGACAAGGGAGGAACTGCAGGGGGCAGATTGGAAGTGGATCTTATTGAAGCATAATCATCTATGGAATTCTCACACAACAAAAAAGAATAGAGTCATAAGATATGAAACACAACTAACGACCAAAAAAGAGACAGATTTATAGCCGTATCTAGAAACACCAGTACTGCTCCCGGAGTAATCCTTAAAACAAGCACACAGAGCCAGCGAAGGCAAAAGCTGTTGAAGCAGCATGCCTGAGTGTATTTCCACTCTGCTCTGTGAGCACCTGCAGCAGACAGCAGCTGCCATGGTGATAGTGTTGAGATCCCTCCTGTGTGAGCTAGAACAGGGACCAGCATGCCCAGCCTCTACCACTAGGTGTCAGTAGCATGCTAGCCGCAATGGTGATGAGCAAAACATTCCTCATCAGAAACAAGAGGCCAGACAAACCTCATAGGGAGAACTGCACTTTTGTTTATTTGTTTAATATTGTATTTATTATTTTATTTTATGTGTATAAGTATATGACCTGCATGTGTGTAAATGCAACCATGTTGTGCAATGCCTGTGGAGGTCAGAAGAGGGCACCAGATTCCCTGGAACTGGAGTTACAGATGGTCGTGAGCTGCCATATGGGTGCTAGGAATCAGAGCGGGTCCTCTGAAAGAGCAGCCAGTGCTCTTAACTGCTGACCCATCTCTCCAGCCCCATGCAGACGTGTCCGAGGACAGAGAGAAGCCCAGAAAAGACCAAATAAGCTAAAGATGCTGAATACAGGCACAGTACATTCTCTGAATAAAATAGAATTCAGTTATTAATCAACTGCAAAATGATTTGTATGTCCAAAACTTTTCAAATGTTTGTAAATTAAGCAATGCTTGTCCAAAGTTGTCTATTAAGTAAAGTCATTTAAAAAACAGTTTCTACTATGTATTAAAGGAAACACAAGAAATCTCAGGATGGCAGTGAAGCAATGCTCAGAGGGAAATTTTCAGCTTTCCTGAAAATATGAGGGAAACTTGCAAATTCAGTAACTTAAGCTTATGTATTAAGAAACCTAAAAATCTCAGAGAAAATGAAATAAAAATAATAAAATAAGCCAGGAAACCATGCATGTAATGCACACCTGTAATCCCAGAATTGGGGAAGCAGAGGTGGGAGAAGGAAGAGTTCAAGGCATCCTCAGCTACGTGGTGAGTTTGAGGTCAGCCTGCCTCAAAACAAAACAAAAAGGTAAGAACAGATCAGTGAGGGCAAACGTGCAGGACGCAAAGAGCCCCACGCCACAGGGTCTGCTGTTCTGGGGGCTTCATTTGTCCCCAGCAGCTTCCTGGGAAGCCTCGGGGAGCAGAAGTGTGTGGGCGGGACTTGCCCGGGGAAGGTGAGTTTTGAAAACAGTGAAGCAAACAGTGGGAAAAACAAGAGGTTTCCTCTACTTTACTTTTTCTCCTCTGTGAATAAGGCCACAGCAGTAGCTCACAGCTCACAGAGCTTTTGTAAAGATTAATTAGGACAGAGTAGGTGAAGGGCCGGAAGGGCAGCCTGTGCATCCTGTGTGGAGTGGTACACTGTGAACAACACTGCTGTGGTGTTCAAGGGAGAGAAGGCTGTGGATGATGCACAGCCTCCTGTTCAAGAACTCCAAATGCTCTTTGTGGTCCATGATCCAGGCCATGCTGGAATAGAGGCTGCTTTCCTGAGGTCCCAGCATTAGAACACGTGGGAACTTTATAAACCATCAGCCAGGAAATAGCCAGGCACTGCTTGGGGCCTATCCAGGCACCATTCGAAGACTAACTTGATTTTCAGAAAATAAGACTGACAGCCAACACCTTGTGATCTCAGGTAGTCTCCGTCTCTCACATCAGCCAGGCCATCCTGAAAGGCACAGTAGTTAGATGACACCTGTGTCACTGTCTATTAGCTTGCAGGTCAATTTGACCTTTAAGACTGTCATGAATATTATTATTATGATGGCACATGTGGCATTTAAAACTTCTAAGTGAATTACCATCACCTAAACACCTTGCACTTTCACTTTCAGCTGACATGCACACCTGCTCTGAAGATTTCCTGAGTCTATCCTGGGCTCACACATGTTCCCACGGGGCACACAAAGCAGTAGATGAGATGGTCCCCACTCTGTCTCCGCAGGGTCAGGTGCATTGCACTTTTCCACATGGCGAGCCACCCTGCCGTCTTTATCCTCACGTTGCCATGGTTGCCCCTCATTTTCAGTTCTGGCCTTACCTCTTTGTTTATTTCTTCTTGCAGCCTCGGTGCTCTGCTTTGGCAGATGAGGATGGTGGGCCCTGGAAGGAAAGTGACAAGGGGACTCGGTCTCCTCAGAGTTGCAGAGGTTGCAAGCTCACAAGCTAGACTCTCCTCCTGATATCATGCCTATAAGACCCTGTTCCAGATCCACATTCGCCCCCCTGACCCCGCCCAGAAACTGCCCTGGCTGGCACAGTTCTCTCCCCACTCTGAAGTCCAAGCCACCTGTCATCTTTGCCATTCATTCAGCAATGATTTGTCCTGTGTCATTTATGTTTGCTGAATATTTGTTGCTATCTAATATGGGCCGGGCACTGTGTTAGGTCCCAGGAAGGAAACGAGTGTGAACTGCACACAGCTTTTCAGTGCAGGAGAAAGGGCACAGCCTGGGGATGAGCAGACATGAAATGGGATTCTGCTCTTGTACAAGCTTGTGCAGAGTCACTGCACAAGGAATGCAGCAGTTCCAAGCCTCAGTTTCCATGTCTGTGAAGTGAGGGCCGGGGTCCCTTTCCCACATGGTTGTTGGGAAGAGCACTGAGTGCAAGCTTGAAATAGCCTGCCTGGCTGGAGTCGCCTGCCCTCCACCCCAGGCCGTTTCCCTCCTATGCTGAAGTGCACAATCTCTGAATGTATCTCTGGCTTTTCTTCCCTGTGTGGCTAGGCAGCACAAGGCCAAGAGCCTAGGGGAGCTGGACAAGAGGACCAGGCCATTCCCATTCTTCTCTTGCTATCATAGCGTTTTCTGGCCACAAGTGTGGCTCTCTTTGGTTCCAGCTACATGACATTCACAGTGGTTCCGGCTGCTTCTGGAAAACTCTGGAGTTCAGGACCGCCTGATGCTGCTTATGTTCCTTCCTGGTCAGCAGGGGAAGCAAGAACTTCCTGCTGACCTCCCCAGCAATTCCATTACCTATCTTACAAACACTGCATTGTTAGGGGCTGAAATGTGCTCCCGCCCAAATCATCTAATCCTGAGGAGCTTAGAATGCAAGCTTGTTTGGTAGCCGGATTGTTACAGATGTAGTGAATCTAGAGGAGACAGTGATCAGGTGGCCTCTGATACGGCAAGTGTCTTAAAAAAACTTTTATGCGTGTATGTATGACGTATGTGTGTATGATGTGTATGTACATGTGTGTAGGTACTGGTGTGTGTGTGTGTGTGTGCCACGGTATGTGTGCAGAGGTCAGAGGACAACCTCAAATCTCCTTGCCTTAAATGTTGTTTGAGACAGTTTTTGTTTTGTTTTGTTTTGTTTTGTTTTACATACGCCAGGCTGGCTGGCCAGACAGCTCCCGGGGACCTGCTATAGGAGTACTCTGATTACACATGCATGCTATCACCTACAGCCTTGTGGGGGTTCTGGGGACTCAATCTCTGGTCTTCATACTTGCACAGAAGTTTATTACTCACTGAGCCATCTCTCCAGCCCC
>VZQC01012951.1:1391193-1404806 GCA_009823505.1 Rhizomys pruinosus
CTCCTTTCCTGATACGTTCTGAAAATTCGTAGGTGTTTTAAGATTCAAGATCTACTCACAAAGTGAGTCTGGGAGCATCCATTTGCTCATCTGCAGAAAACCTATGTGGCTGGCCTTCCTTNAGAGGAATCAGGACACCGCTGCTTCTCCAGGTCTGATGTGGGCACTTACTGCTCTACAGAAACAGTCACTCCTGGCACACAATGCTTAGTGTTCCCGGTCTCTACTCCTTTCCTGATACGTTCTGAGAATTCGTAGGTGTTTTAAGATTCAAGATCTACTCACAAAGTGAGTCTGGGAGCATCCATTTGCTCATCTGCAGAAAACCTATGTGGCTGGCCTTCCTTTCTTTGTGGAGTTGTTGCTAGTATTGGGGAAAAAAAAGCACTATATGCCCTGCTTAGTAAGTGATGACTGACGGTCAGCAGCCCCAGCTGTCCATAACTCCTGGTGATGCCGTTGTTCGTAGTTTGAGATGAACAGACTGAATGTGCAGCTGGTGCAGAGTGGAGGCTGGGTCAGAAGGGCCCCACAGGGCTGATCAGAGCTGGCAGACGCTGGCTGCTTGTATTAATGCCCTCATTATAATTCTCTTTCTTCCCAGCTCTACCAGAATGGCACTCCCCAGTAACCCTCACCCAGGCACTTGCACACCATCGCATTTGTCCATTATGATTGACAGAGTAGACGCTTTTCCAGCAAAGTTTGAAAATGGATTGCAGAGACTAGCCAAGGTTCAGCCCAGTGGGAACAAACACAGAGCGGCTGACATCTGCTCCCTCCCCATGGCCTCTTTGGCTGGCTGTCCATAAGCCTATCTGTCTGTGGCCTCCCAGGGCTCTCAGCCACTTCCGAGGAGCCACAGCCCGGGGTGTATTGCACAGCTGCACCTCTAACTACCCTCCCTGCCATCTGTAGATGGAGCATGAAGCATCCAGACCACCCTCCTCACCTTTGGCTGGCTTGCCACCTTCCATCAGAGGGACCAGGACAGTGGCTGCCCCAGGCAGAGTGCAGTGTGAGTGACTGAGGGTCAAAAGGTTCAGAAGCCTTCCCACGGGCCCCAGCGGGTCTCCCTTCTCCCTCCGTGTCAATGTCAATGATCCTCAGCTGCCATTCTTGTGAACAAGCACTGCTGCCCATACCTGAGGGACAACAGCTCTCTTTGCAGCCAGGAAATGGTTTGTTTCCATATTTCCATCTAGCACATTTGTATGGTCCATGATAATCGCTTGTTTACATTTCGGCCTTTGCAGGCCCCAGAAGGCAGAAGTTTATCTGTCCTCCATGTTCTCTGAATCCAGAAGAGACCTACCTAATTGGGGCTGCAGAGGTCAGACAAAGCAGAGACCACATTATGGGAACTGGAAGGTGGTGTGATTCCAACAGACGGTGACAGCAAGGTCACAAGTGCCTGGAAAGAGCTTGCTGTGGGACGTTATCCTCTGGGATTCTCAGCTTCAGTAGGATGGACGGAAAGAAACATGGACATTTTAGATGACTGGACTGTGCACTTGGTCGTCAAGTGTTCCCAAGCATTCATGTTTCTCTCATGATCACATTTGTTTTTTCTCTGGGGTCCCTGTGACCAAAATGCCTGAGTGAAGAAACTTAATGGAAGAAATGGAAAAGTTTGGGGTTGGGGATTCAAGGGGGGCAGATGCTGAGGCAGGTTTCCCTTCTGGGTAAGAGGTTTGTTCAGAGAGTTGTTAATGCCATAGACAGACTGGCAGTCAGGCAGTGATGTGGCCGGCCTCTGAGCAATATGCTCAGGCCCACGAGGCAGAGTGGGGGTCCTTCCTTACAGGTGTCAGAAGAAAGAGAAGGGTTTCATCGATCCATGAGTAGTCCCCAGCATGGGCTTGCAGACGATCTGTCTCTGATTCCAGGGTACTAGGGGAGGGGAAAGGGCCCTGCTTTCTGTGGGTGGGGGCAGATTTAGTTGAGGTGTATCATTATGTGGGTAGAGTCCAGTGGCCTAAGCCTGCCAGCTTCCTAGAGAAAGGCTTCCACTGACATTGACCTGAAATCTTGGCACCTGGTGAGTGTGTAAGGAGTTAAGAGATTCAGAGACAGGCTCTCAGCAGGGGCTTTCCACTTCCATTACACAGGCTACTGAAGATGGGCGTGGCTTGATGAGCTCCCAGCCCCAAGGAGAAAGGTTTACTTTGGCTCACCATTTTAGCGGGTTTAGTCCATCATATGGGGAAGGCGAGGTACAGTTCTGTGGTGGAGGGAATGCAAAGTGGCTGTTTATATGGTATAGACCAGAGAACTGAAAGCAGAGTATAGGCTAGACCAGAGCTAGGCTATGACAGCTGGGCGATCACCTTCAAAGGACCTCTCCTAGTGACCGCTTCTGCCATGGGCTCCACCACTTAAAGGCTCCTCAGCCTTCCAAATAGTGCCACAAACAGGGTGCAGAGCATGGACTCATGAGTGGGATTTGTCCTTATTGAGGTGGAGATGGAAAGGAATAAAGGACAGTACAACAGCTGCCTGGGCCAGCAGACCAGTCCTGTCACTTATCCACAGTTAAGACATGTATGGATGTCACACTGTGTACACACTCCAGGACTATCTTGTTTTGATTACTCTCGCTTCATAAGATGCTTCTAAATCAAGACTGGTGATGTCTCCTGCTTTGTTCTTCTTGCTCAAGACTGTTCTGGCTCTACGGGGTCTCTGGAAATTCCACACGGGAGTCTTAAAGGCAGGCACGGAGGAAATTAATGAGTGTTACTAAAATGAGAAGCACAGGCCATGTAATCTGCAGCAGCTCTAACAAAGCAGTCAGCAGCCAGCACTGACACCCAGCAGAGATCCCAAGGTGGGCAAGTGCGGCAAGGCTTCATAATGAAGAAAGAAACAGGAAGTCCTCAGGTGTGGCCTGATTGAAGGCTGCTGGATGGGGAAGGTGAGCTAGGGGCAAGAAACATCTGGTGTGATTGCTTAGAAGGGGCAGGTAGTGTTCTCTGGTTAGTCACCAGTTGGAAATGGCTAGGTCAGTTGTCAGTACTCAATAGAGTAAGACCTGGTCATTAGCGGCCAACTGCTCCCAGGAGAGCCTGTGGCTTCCTGGACTCCTTGTCACAGATCCCAGGTGACTTCCACAGTTCAGGTTGTGGGTCAGATCTTTATTTCTACATCCCACCTGGCTCTCTGCGCTATCGCAATTAGCTTTGTATGTTTTACCTGACCACCAGTTTGACATTCAGCTATCAGAATTCTGCTTGGGTGTAAACTCCGTGGGTCCTTCCCTGTCTGTTTGGTTCCTCCACACATTATTAAATTTATCTTAATATGTTCATCTTCCTGGTGTAAGTGCATCTTTGTTTCTATAGTACCTAGGTTCAGGTAGCTAGGTGCTCAATAAACACTTATAAACAGACACAAAGTAGTAAGGACAGCAATGAAGAAAATATTCCTGTGTCCGAGGTGATCTCCTGGTACAAAGTCAAACTGAGGTCCTGGAACATTATCTTCTTGCAATGTGAAGGTGTTGAGCCCATTGTGTCCTCCTGCTAAGAGAGAGGACAGCAGACAGATACTTTTCACAGAAGGTGGAGTCTACGTGAGAACCCCATGGCACACCTCGGGCCTGGTTCATGCTGGGTTCAAGTCCTGCGCACCAGGAGGCTGGAGAGTCTGCAGCCAGAAGAAGCATAGTCTAGGGTCTCTATAATGTGAAGAAAGCCCAGATTGTCACAGTGAGGCTGTTGTTTGCATACACAGATGCATTCATGAATAATGGAAAATTACCTGTCACCTAGCAACTATTGTGATTTAAGCACTCTGAGGAATTAATAGCATAATCCAACAAGGCAGTGGGAAAGAGGCTGAGGCTGCAGACTGTGTAAGTCTACCACTTTCTGTGCAGCTTCTCATCCTCCCTCATCCCAGAAACACAATTATAAATATGCAAAGTGGTCCAGATAATCCTGTTATCATGCAAGAAACTCGAGAGAAAATCTAAGCCCCCAGCTCTGCCACTTCTCCAAATGCTTCAGTCATTAAACCAGGTAAATGGGCAGAGTTAGGAGTTTCTTCCTTTTTGCATCAATTCAAATCCCCAAATAGTTAATTAAAAGCAATGGCAGCCTCTCTCCTCTGATGGCACAATCCCATTTCCACCATCCATCATGCTAATTAGCAAGGTGACAAGGGATTTGTCTATTTCCAAGTTGTCCAAACTAAAACTAATAGGATTCAGAAGAGATGAGTCAGGACACAATTCCACATGTAAAGTTTTGTTCGGAAAATAATGCTCCATGAATTTTGATATGGGACTTGGATTTATGTAGACTTGGGCCTCTTGTAGCATTATGATTACTACAAAGTAACAATTAATACTCTAGTAACAGGTATGTTCATAGTAGTAGTAGCAGCCACAGACACCATGAAAATTACAGCAGGAGATAGTGCTTTTCAGAGCCTGTTCTGTTCAGTACCATCTTTTCTTCAGGATGTTCCAATAACATGATCCTGGAAAAAATCCTTCCCTGGATCAGACACACTTTGGAAAACAAAACACCCCAGTCCTCCTTAGAGAATTATAGTGTTCACTGGGGAATAAAATCCTCTTTTCTCTAGTTTTCTATTTTTAAGTGTTCTGTAGACCAAAATAACACTTTATATTCAGATCTGTTGAGACACATTTGATAACAGAACAGAATGGCTTATGTGCAGAATATTTGCATTTGTGAGCCCTAGTTCTCATGGAGTAGAATTTGGTATTTTAATCAGTAAAATCAACCTGCCATGCAGTTGTCCTGGTGTAGATAAGAAAGATGGGACTCCAAGTGGAGAGATGGTTTGTATAAAGCTAACAAGTAAATTCCATCCCTGAAATATAAACCCTTATCTCTCTGGCTCTGAAGCCCTAGATGAACACACTTTGTTGGCCATATGGATTATGGTTTGTTAAATGAACTTGCAAATGTAAGTTGACTCTTTCATTCTTGCTGTTTGGAGGGGTTCAGGCTGCATATCAGCAGAATAAAGCAGACTTAGATTTGTGTCTTCAAGGAGAGATGGGAAAACTGTGATCCCTGAGTGGATAAGACAAACTCTTGCCAGAGGGACAAGGCATAAGACCCCCGATGAAAGAAGAGGATGGGATGGAAAGAAAACAAAGCTTTTCTAAGCATCTGAGTATCAGGCTCAGGGCTGGGTAGGTTGCGGACACACACACACACACACACACACACACACACACACATACACACACGCACGCGCGCAATACATGTAGACTCTGATGGAGTCCCGCTAAGCATTTTTTTAAAATAACATTGGCTCTTTTTATAGGCAACTCTTATTTTCAAAAGATCTCATCTGCCTTGTTTATCTATTGCTGTTTGTTCTTTGTGGCCTATGTAAGAAATCTCCACCTTCAGCCAAGGCCATGAAAGTAGGTCAATGGCTTTATCCTGAAGCTTGGTTAAATTTGTTTTTAACTTTTAGATTTATGTTATGGCTTTCTTGGATATTTTTATACACTGTGAGATAGGAGGAAAGTTCACCCCCCACACACACACACATAATAGAGTTCTGGAGAGGCAAAATTTATTGAAAAGACTGTTTGTTTCCCAGTGAAATTATATGATGCCACTAAATCACAAGACCATATGGGTCTTTTTCTTGACTCCATTTTGACCTATAGCTCCTTTTATCTATCTTTGTGTCAATGTTCACACTGATTTAATTAGTGCAGCTTCAAACTAAGTCTTGAAACTTATAAATTTTCCCAACTTCTTTTGGTCTTGGCATTTTATATCTGTAGCACTTACACAAAACATCTGAGCTAGTTCACCAATACTCCCTGAGATTGACATAAAAAATAATGAAGTGACCAGTTGCATATACAATGGGGACCACCAGGTTCCAATGGGTGGTCCCAGTCCAACGCCCACACTGATCCTAACTAAATGGGTCATGAAACAAAACCAAAGCCATGATTCTGGGAAAGGAATGAAGGGATTTGATAGAGAAAGCGAGGGGGGGGGAGGGAATAGTCAGAATATGTTGCTTTCATGCATAAAATTTTCAATGAAATTAATAAAAATGTTAAGTTTCTTTAAAATGTTATTTATACTCTTGACAAATATGAAGTGAGATTTTTATTAAATATTGAATATGTATATTAATTAAATAATTAAAGTCTTCATAATGTACAGTGTCTGGATTGATTAACATAGAAACCTATCTAATTGTTTGGATTGCTTCCATTTCCCTCCGTGATATTTTGTGTTGTTATATGTGGAATGTTTAACCATCTTTTCCTTGGTGGAGTCTCATACATTTGATATTTAATTTATAGTCATTTACATAGACATACTCTTATGTACTTAGTGCTTTCCTATACAGTTACAAATAGTACTATTTTCAAATTTATTTCCTAGCCTTTGTAGCTAGCGTAATATATATATTATATAATATACATATATATATCTTATACATATACAGTACTATATATAAAGAAGTTTTACGTAAAAGAAGTTTATATATATATATATAACTTTTTTATTCTTTTTTTTTTTTATTATTTATTTTATTGATGCTTTGTGTTATTCATCATCATTTTCCAATTCATTAATTCAGTAGGCATATATCCCTTCCCTTCCCCCCACCCCCCCACCCCTACCCATCGCAGATCTGCATTCTGCCGTAAGGTTTTCTGCATTCTTTCTCTGCTTTTACTATTTTGTTTTTGTTTTCATTTTTTTTAACAATAGGTGATAATTTGGGTACAAGATCCTTCTGTAAATCAATTTGCAAGCAGTTGTGCCCTCAACCCACACAGCCTCATGGTCCCCACCATCCTGAAAGGGGGGCGGCTTGTATGTTCAATCAAGTTGATCAAATGAGTGTCCAGTCTATATTGTTGTAGTTTCACCCTTTAACCCCAATGCGAAGCCGCTTACATTTACCAATGCCCCCTCTTCCGTGCAGATTGTTCCCTAGGCTTAGAAAAGGGGCACAGGTGGATGAGAAGCAAAACACTCTACTTTCTCTGGAGCTGATGTCTTGGTCTCTAGTGAGTTCTGGCTGTTTTCTTTCATGGGCTGCCAGCTTGTCCAGGCTTAACCTTTCGATCCTACTAATGAAGCACATGCAATTAGGTATTTAGGTATTTAAATAGAACTGTTTCAGCATTTTTCTGAACAGAGGTTAGGTGATGATATAATCTATAACCTACCATTAAAGAATAAATATTGTTTTCCTGTGCTCCTTTTAAAATATGTATGTTATTAAGTTATTTTGCATGGTTGCACTGGGTAGGCTTTCTGGTACAAAGCTGATTGAAGGTGAGGATGGTAGACACTTTTTCCCATTCCTAATCCCAGAAAGAAAACACCAAATATTTAACTACCAGGTATGAGGTTAGCAATAAGTTTTGGATCTGTATTTTTGATTAAGGAAATTCCACTTAGCACATCACTGATTATTGACAGAGATCATTGACAACGCTTTTGCCAGTTAACCATTGGATAAACATGAAGAGTTTTATTTAAAAAAAAAACTCATATTCTGTTAATGTGTAAGTTAAAAGACTAGAAATTTAGAATCAACTGAAACATGCAAAGTTTGAGTAAGTCCCACCTTATCAAGGTGAGCTTTTTTGATATGTGGCCAGAACCTATGGCAGCATTTGGGGGAGTTCTAGTGTTGATTTCTATGAGATGTTGACAGTCATTCTCCTTTTGGGGTTATTTTTACACATTAGAATTCTGCTAATTGCATAAAATCATTTGCAGTTTGGACAGCAACTGTCTCTCAGGGATTCGTGTGTGGTCATTTTAAGAGGTCAACATATAGTTGGAGCCTGCTGGAATCAGGTGACCAGGGCCGTGAGTTTGGAAGTTCCAACTGGCCCCCAAGCCTCTCCTTGTCCTCTTTCTTCTCAGGCACGGGGAGACCCCCCCCCAAGCTTTTACCTCACAAGGGTCCATTTGTTTGACATTTTTCAGAAATATTTTGTTTGAAGATTCTTAAATTGCAACTTGGAGAGAAAAAGGAATAGTAAACTTCCTATAAAATCTGGACATTTTGCCCCAGATTTTCTTAATAAACAAATACAAACCTGCACATATGAGCAGGGCTTCTACATGCCTTCACACACTTGCTGTGGGTTTATATGTGTGACTGCCCTGCTGCTGGGAAACTCTATCTCCTTGTAGCCCTCTACTGCCTCTGGCTTTTGCAATCTTTCCACCTTCCCTCTCCTAAGAACATTCCAGAGCCTTGGAAGGAAGTTTTCAAATCTTAGAAATTCCCAACCATTTCTGCTATTTGAATTATAATAAAACTTACCTATGGTTACAAACTATGGACATTTTTGTCCTAGTAGCATGCTGTCTTTGTCAGTATAGCTCTGTGGTTTAATTTGAGGTCAGGTGTTGTGAAATCTCTGGTAGGGTTCACTTTACTTAGAATTACTCTGGCTATCCTGTTTTCCACGTTTCCATATGAATTTCAGTATTTTTTTTCTAGTTTGCATAGAATGTCATTGGAAGTTTATGGAGGATGAGTATGTACATTACTTTTGGGTACAGATCCATTTTCTGCCTATCTAAGACTGTGGGAATGGTCTCCAACATCCTATTTTATCTTCAGTTTCTTTTCTTTTTAAAATCTTACAACTCTATGGTAAGGTTCATCCCTAGGTTTTTATTTTAAAGCTATTATATGCAAATGGGGTATGTTCCTCATTTCTTTTACAGTAAGCTCATTACTGGGATATATAAAAGACACTGATTTTTGTATGCTGTTTTGATATCCTATAACTTTACTCAAAGTATCATCAGATCTAAAAGCTTTCTGTGAGTTCATAGTCTTTTAAGTATAAAATTGTGTTCTCTGCAAATAGAGATGATTTGTCTTTTGTCTTCTGTTGCATCCCTCCATATTGTTCTTTTGTCTCATTGCTGTAAGCATAACTTCAAGTACTATATTGATTGAATAAGGGATAGCCTTCTCTTATTCCAGCTTTTAGAGGAAAAGCTATCTGTTTCCCTTTTTAGTATAACCTTCACTACAGTTTTGTCACAAGTAGCTTTATCACTTTAAGATATGTTTTATTTCTAATTTCTTCAGAACTTTTATCATGAAGGCATTTTGAATTTTATCAAATGCCCTGCCTTCATCTATTGAAATAGACATGCAATTTCTATCCTCAAATGTACTACATTACAATGTACTACATTACAATGTACTACATTAATTGATTTCCATATGTTGAACTAACCTTGCATTCCTGGGATGAAACCAGTTTGTTATTATGCATGATTTAAGGTGTTAGGGGATTTGGTTTGCAAATCTATCATTGAGATTTTTACATCTCTCTTCTTCAGAGAAATTAGTCTGTAATTTCCTCCCTCCCTTTCTCCCTCCTTCCCTTTCTTCCTTCCTTCCGTTCATTGTATTTTTATCCAGTTTGAGTATCAAGGTAATACTGGTTTCATAGAATGAGTTTGGTAGTGTTCCTTCTATTTCTATTTTGTGAAACCGTTTGAAAAGTGTTGGGATTAGATCTTCCATAAGAGTTTAGAGGATGCTGGGTGTGGTGGCATACACCTTTAATCCTAGATCTTAGGAGGCAGAGGCAGGAGGATCTCTGTGAGTTCAAGGCCAGCCTGGTCTACATTCTGAGTTTCAGGACAGCTGGGGCTACAGAGAGACCCTGTCTCAAAAAGACCAAAAAAAAAATAAAAATTAAAAAAATAGTTGTAACAATTAGGATACACGGAGATGTTTGATGCCTGTAGCAGTCTGAGGCTTTTCTTCCTTTTAATGTTTAGCTGGGCCAACTTTTCTGCATTAAATTTACCCAAGCTGTTTATCATTGACTGTATGTTGTTAATTTGGGAAGCCAACTTAATTCCTTTAGTTAAATTATCCTACAGGTAGAAGAAAAGGTTACAAGTTGATACTGTACAACAACACGTGGATCCTAATTGTAACAACTATTTATAATGCGTCCTAATGAACTTTACCTTTCAGGTGCCACAAAGTTTTAATATGAGAGACTTCCTTACCTCCTTTTCATAGAACAAAGAAAAACATGATGGTAATGAAGTCATTTCCTAACTGTAAATTAGAGCCGACTGTTATAGAGGTAATCTCTTATAAAAGCGATATAGTTGCCTTCTTTAATTGATTAATAGTCATAGGAACTGTGAAAGGATAATTCTCTATTCAGAGCCAAATATAATACTAAAGTCTATATAAGCTGGGCAATTAAGCAAAATATATTAATACAGGAGAGCTCTGTTATCAGAAATGGATTATTTTGCCAAGGAGATGTTGGCTAGGGGATCCAAGCCCCCAAAAAGATAAAGGCTTTTTGCCAGCAAACTGGGATACCTGCAAGAAGAGAGGTGGTAAGGCCCTGCTATAGAAGACCTGGTGTAAGCATGCAAAAGATGTATTGAGACCACACTTGCAACTGTACAGTTGGCCTCTGGAATGCCAGAGGATGTTACCAAAGGCCACTAAATCAATAAAGCAAATATTGGTCTCCTTGAGTCAAGCAAGACTCCTCCATCAGCATCAGCTACACCTCACCTTCCTGGAAATACTGTGCAGCAGTGGCAGCCAAATATCTGTATATCCCAAATCTAATTGGCTATTAGCTCTCTCCTTGGAGGAATAATTCGTGGCTGATGCCACAAGCTAAGTCCTCTAGTGATTAGGCGATGTTATAAGCCACAGTAAGACCTTGTCAGCTTTTACAGAAAAGCTATAGTCCATGGATTAGCATACCATCCAAACATCGTGTCTATACCAATATAACCTACCATAATAATTAGTACTGTTTAAATGCCTGTATATCTAATTGCTTGTGCTTCATTAGTAGGAGTAAAAGGTTATTCCTGGATAAACTGCCAACCCATGAAAGGAAACAGCCTGAACTGATCAGAGTCCAAAATGACATCTCCAGAGAAAGTAGACTGCTTTGCTTCTTGCCCACTTGTGTCCCCTTTCTACAGCCTAGGGAACAATCTGCGGAAGAGGGGGCATGGTAGAATGTAAGGGCTGCGATTGGGGTGAACTATGAAACTACAGAAATATAGACTGGACTCTTATTTGATCAACATGATAGTACATACAAGCTCCTCCAGCTGAACAATGAGGACCTCAGGCTGTATAAGTTTGCATAGCTACTTGCAAATTGCTTTTACATGAAGGATGCTTGTATTCATTACTTATTACCTACTATTAAAAAATAAATGAAAATAAAATAAAATAAATAAATAAAATAAAAATAGTTTGGAGGATTCAGCAGTGAATTTTTCTGGTCCCTGGGTTAGTTTTAATTATTGCTTAGACTCAGTGCTTAATATAGGTCTTATAAATCACTTCTTCTGGATTTAGTTTTTCTAGGTGTGGAATAAATTCTTTGTTCTTTGTGATCAACTCATCACCTGGAGCAGCTGACTTAGTGGGAAAGGCTGTTTGCAGCCCAGGTGTGCAAGGAGAGCTGACACTCACAAGATGCTGGTATTCCCATGGGTGCTTGGGACTTTGGGAAGGGTGGAGACGTGTAAAAAGCCCACCACATGGGAATGGACTCTCTTTTGACACATACCAGCTCAGGCAGAGGGTACAAGGCTTCACTGGAATGGCAGGCGGCCATGTTGATCTGAGGACCCAGCTGCCCCTGTGGCTTGAGTGAGTGTACATTTCCCAGCTGTTATTTTGTAGCCAATCTTTTTTTTCTCACTAAATTTTTATTGATATCAGCACTATAAAAGACACTGGTGATTATAATAAGCAAAAGAAGCACAAACTCTAATCTCAGAGATTCACTTTAGCAAGTAGATACTGGCTGCTGAAAAGCTCTACAGTTTCTGGATCAGCCAATTCTACATGGCTGTGCTACACGTCAAATTGGCCTAATCTGCTGCAGCTGTATGAGGTTCTAATGAATTGTTCTTAGTGAAAAAGAATCCAAGCATGCCCTATCTTTGAGTGGGTGATTACAAAGTACAAGGATTTACTTGAGTGAAGCTTCCAACTGAGTTATGCACATTTTCTTTTTTTTTCTTTTGTATGACTTTATTTCAAAGCCAATTTTTATTGAAGCTTTGTGCATTTCATACAAAATTTCCAATCAAATCTAGATCTGTTTCCTTTCCCCTTCCTTGCCCCTCCACCCCACCAGCGCTCATGTATTCTGCCAAACATATTTTTCATCTTTTTCTCAGTTTCTTTTAAAATTTTCAATGCAGAAGTTTACTGTTTCCGGCAGAAGTTCACCATTTCAGTCAGTTCTTTGACCCAGTCTTTTGTTGCTGTTGTTGTTTCTTCCAATTTGCATCACTCCCAAATATGCATATATGCATGCCACATATATCATAGGTTTTAGCATCTTTGGCTTATTCTTATTTTTTCTTTACTAGGCCGAAAGATGTCATGTTTGAAGGCTCCTCCTTATCAAGTCCAAACAACTATCAGTTCTGTGTTGTGTTCCACACTGAGGTTTTCCCTTTCCATGGTCACCAAATGAGGTCCAGTAAGCACAGTGTCCTGTCTTGATCTTCCTGTACTGGTCTTCATATGCACATTTTCTTTTAAGAAAGTCATTTAGCTTTAGCATTTCAAGCTGAGACGTGGTGCTGGAAGGCCAGATGCTGCTGGCCAAAAGATGGGTGGCCATAGCACTGCAGAAGGAATTTTTAGGTTTACAGCTAATTTACTTCTTATTTTTAATATAATACTTTTATTGATGCTTTGTGTACTTCAGACATCATTTTTTAGTTCAGTTTAGACGTGTTCCCTTTTCCTTCCCTCCCACCCCACCCCAGTTCATGCATTCTGCCATACATGACCTGTATCTTTCTCTCAGTCTTTTTAAAGTTTTTCTCTGCAACAGTTTATTCTTTTGGGCAGAATTTAACTATATCAGTCCATTCTTTGACCCAGTACTTATGTTGTTGTGGTTCTCTCCCAATTGTATTGCTCCAAAATATGCCTATATAAACATCATATATGTTCCAGAATTATGTACTCCAGGAATAATCTGTATGTTAATTCCAATATATGTTTAGGAATTCACATTTTCCCTTTAATTTTATATTACTCTAAAATATGAATATATACCTTCCACCCACATACATTAATTATAAGTTGATTCTAGGGCTCATTAAGGGATTCACATTATAACATCACAGTTGCTTTCAGATAGAAAGAAATATAACAATAATGTTGCTCAGCTTGCCTTTCAATTGGGAGATTTGGAACTAGCACCCACAAATGAAGGAAACCATTCCTCATTTTTTTTGGGGGGGGGACTTGTTACTTCACTCAGCATAAAGACTTTGAGTTCCATCCATTTACCTGCAAAGTTCATGATGTCATTCTCTTTTTTTCTCTTTTTTCTTCCCCCCCACCCAATGTCATCTTTCTTTACTGCTGCATAGAACTCCATTGTGTAGATGTACCACATTTTTGTTATCCACTCATCAGTTGAGGGGCATTTGGGTTGCTTACAGCTCTTTGCTATTGTGAAGAGAGCTGCAATAAACATAGATGTGCATGTGTCTTTGTAGTAGGATGAGAATTATGGGTATATACCCAGGAGTGGTATGGCTGGGTCAGGTGGTAGGCTC
>VZQC01012951.1:1406242-1476500 GCA_009823505.1 Rhizomys pruinosus
TAATTATTTATTTATTTTTATGTGTATGAATGTACTGTCTGCATGTAGGTTTGTGCACCTGTGTCATGCAGTGCTGTGGAGGTTGGAAGAGGGTGTTGGATTCCCCTGGAACTGGAGTTAAAGACGGTTCTCAGTTGCCATGTGGGTGCTGGGGATTGAACTCAGGTCCTCTGCAAGAGCAGTCGGAGCTCTTAACTGACTAGGCCATCTCTCCAGCCCCGAATGTTGAATATTTTTTAAGATGTTTCTCAGCCATCTCTATTTCCTCACTTGTCAAGTCTCTGCTCAGCTCTTTACTCCATCTTTTGAGTGAGACATTTGTTTTCTTACTTCTTTGTTTTTTGAGTAGTTTATGTATTCTGAAAATCAATGCTTTGTCAGATGTATCAGCAGTGAAGGTCCCCTCCCACTCTTTCTCTTCACTTCCGTGATTGTTTCTTTTGCTGTACAGAAACTTTTGAGTTTAATAAGGTCCCAGTGGTCAATTGTCAACCTTCGTTCCTGAGCAGCTGCTGTCTGATTTAGAAAGTCTTTTCCTACACCTATGTCTTGTAACTTGCTGTCAACTTTTTCTTCTATCACTTTCAGAGTTTTGGGTTTCACATTGAGGTCTTTGATCCACTTGGAGTTGATTTTTGTACAGGGTGAGAGGTAGGGGTTTAATTTTATTCTTCTACATATAGTGATCCAGTTTTGTCAACACCATTTGCTGAAGATGCTATCTTTCCTCCAATGAGCTTTTTTGGCCCCTTTATTGAATATGAGGTGTTTGAAATTGTATGAGCTCAAGTTTGGATCTTTAATATTGTTCCATTGGTCAACAGGTCTGTTTTTGTGCCAGTACCAGGCTGTCTTTAATACTATAACCCTGTAATATAGCTTGAAGTCCAGTAAGGTGATCCCCCTGTATTGCATTTTTCACTCAGGGTTGCTTAACTATTCTGGGTCTTTTGTTTTTCCATATGAATTTAAGGATTTTTTTCCCAAGTCTGTGAAGAAACTCATGGGGATTTTAATTGGGATTGCATTGAATCTGTAATAAATTCTGGTCTAGTCTGAGGTTGGAGAGTTCCCTACTTGTATTGCCTTAATTTCTGTGAAAACTGGGAAATGGCAGAGGTGGGGTGGGGTTGCAGGGCACTGCAGGGGTGCCGGGTTCATGGTTGCTAGGCTCTGGGCACTTTCTGTCTCAAGAGGAAAATTCCTCTGTGAAACTAGGTCATATACATTTAGAAATTTATCAATTTCTTGCATTTTCCCCATCTTTTTGGAATAAAGGTTTTCAAAGTCTTTATTAATGATCTGGGTTTCCTTGGTATCTCTTGTCATTCTGACCCCCTTAAAGCTCTTTTTCATCTCTTATTTTATTCATGTGGGTCTTCTTAGCCTTTCACTTGGTTGGTTTGACTAAGAGTTTGTAGATCTTTCAAAAAGCTAACTCTGCCTTTATGAATTGTTCTTTTACTTTCTATATTGTGAATGTCTGCTCTAGACTGTATTATTTCTTTCCATCTACTGCACTTGGAATTGGGTTCTGGTTTTTACTAGAACTTTGAGGCACATAATTACTTTATGTATTTGAGTTCTTTCTGCCTTTTTTAATGTGAGCACTTTAGAGACATAAACTTTCCTCTCAGGACATTCATTGCATCTTACAATCCTTTGAAATTTGGGCAAATTTGTTTTATGTCTGCAATTCTGTTTTGCAAATTATGCCATAAAATTTTGAAAAGAATGCAGCTGTTGGCTGACATGTTTGCCAAATGTCGCGTAGTACTGTTAGGTTAATTGCATTATTGAAATTGTCTCTGGATCTACTGCTCTTTCTGTCCATTCTGATTGACAGTTACAGTGGCAGATTTGGCTATCTCTCCTTTCATTCTTATCTTGTGTATTTGAAGCTGTAAAATCAAACACATATAAATTATTTATTATTATTCTCTAGCTCAAGAAAATAGCACAAAGTTTTTAAAGTAAGAAACATTTTCGTCTATAAAATCACAAACACTCCAGCTTTGTAGCACTGGCCTTTGAAGCCAGCTATGATGGAAGATGATGTAAGCAAGTCTGCATTATGAGACGCTAGAAGGCCATCTCTAGGATTTGGGGAACAAAGGAGATGTAATGCAGAGGAAAGGCAATTTGCTCTACATATGATGTGGCCACTTAAACACAGTTCCCTAAACACTGTCTCCTAATATTTCCACTCTGTAATTCTGGTAGGGATCTGGGATATCTGATTAAAAAGAAAAACATATGAGCCAGGCATGGTGGCGCACGCCTTTAATCCTAGCACTTGGGAGGCAGAGGCAGGCGGATCTTTGTGAGTTCAAGGCCAGTCTGGTCTACAGAGTGAGTTCCAGGACAGCTGGGGCTACAGGGAGACCCTGTCTCGAAAAGACCAAAATAAATAAATAAATAAATAAATAAATAAATAAATAAATAAATAATAGAAAAACATAGTCTTATTCTGAGATTCTGATATACAGCCACAGTGAGGAGGGGACTGTATGAGCCAATGAGTTGCCCAAGAGGTTACTGACAGGGGAAGTTTCTGGTTAGGGTATGTAGACCTCTGAACTCAACATTCAGTCAGTGGTTTTGGAGTATGAAGGGAGAAGAGAGTGGAGATGGAAACAGGGACATCAGTCAGAAGACTGCTGGGGATGGTGTAGGTGAGGGCTGAGAAGGACAGCCATCAGGAGGAGATGGAGTCAACGACAGGCATGTGCAGATCACAGACTGGCAGCTGGAGGGAATGGAGAAAAGGCAGTCAAGGATAGTAAGTGGCTTTTGACTCCGATGAGATGGGGTACACTGGGGCTGTCAACCAAGATGAACAGTAACAGATCAGGCCTAACATAAAGCCCCAAACTTATAGGAAGCAGGGTTTGGTTTTGCTAGATGAAAAATAATGATTCCTATCTTTAAAATCATAGAAATCAAATTAATGACAAGCCAAGAAAAGATTCTTTCAGCTTCTGAAACTGACACATGATTTATATCAGTAATAAAAAAGAAAGCTCCTGAAAATTAAAACAAAAGGCACGCAATGAAGTAGACATAGGAGCTGAAGTTATAATAGCCAACTGACAGATGGGGAAGTCTAAATTACTAACATGTGTATTTAAAACTCTCAAACTTAGTCATTAAAAATGCTAATATTAACAATTAGAGGTATAACTTCATCCCATTACAAAAATGACACAAAAATACCCTCTCCCACTGTTAATTCTAGAATCCCTTTGCCTTCAACATGCACTGCAGGTGGCAGTGGCTCTCTCCCTGGTAAAGGCTAAGGTAATGAGACATCAGCTAGATTATGAATCATTGGAAAGAAATATCAGTGATTTTTAAAACACATTTATATGCAGAGAAACACGTTGCCAATTTCTAGTCATTTTGTTCAACGTGAATAACTCTCTGTTCTCCTTTTAGAGACCAGGAAACAGGTCTGGAGCTGAATCATGATGCCTTGGCACACACTCAGAGTTGAGATAGTTTCAAACATGGTGACCCCAAAGGCTAGCCCTTAGGATATCATTCTGAGTGACACCTTCTTCTGTGTCCCAGAAAGGATGTTCATAAAATATCAGCTCACTAATCATCCATTCTAAATCTCTATCCAAAATTCACAGTGACCATAACTGATTTCTAAATCACATTTAGATTTGAAGAATCTATGCTCCCATGTGGTTGGGCCTAGGTGAAATCAAGAAACATGTGACTATTGTATCCTCAGTTCAAAACTCTGTCCTCAGAGTTGCCTGATGAGATCCTTCTTAGGAAGTACAACAAACTCCATCATACAGAGATAGGGAGATAAGAAATTATCCACTTATCAATCTAAAGGACTTGGCAATATTCTTAAAAGAATCTACTCCCTATCCCTGAAATCAATTAGACACATTTCTTAAAGTGCAGAGCAGTGTGTATGTTGCAGCCTATCCAAGAAAATCCATAAGAACAGATAACAGCAATTTCATGGCTTGCCAATTCCCAAGACATCACCAGGCGTGGAAGGAACACTCTTCCTGTGCACCGTAGAATTGACACATCTGGACAAATGCCTGAATCTGATTTCATGGTTCCAGAATGCATGGAGGATAGGCTTCTCTGCATAACCATAGCCTGGAAAGGTGCTTCTTTTATTCATGTTGGGGAATCATTCACAGATTCTTTTCTTGCTCACCTCCTCTGGGCCAGGAACCAAAGACAGTTGTAAGAAGAAACAGGACAAGTACATGCACTCCCAAGATCATGAAAACCATCACTGGCAGAATACTGTGAATTGCCAGGATCTGGTGAAAGGTATATGGGGGGGGGGAGGTTAGAATGTTCTAGAAGGAAGCAATACAGATCAAGAAGACTAGAGAGCAAGCTCTGTGTCTTTCACTTCATGTGTATGGAGGGCTGTGATGGAATGTGTAAGAGGTAACATTGTGAGACAAACCCATCTTGGAGTATACAAGATAGACAACCATTACCAAACTAGAGTGCTCATGACATCATCTGGATCACATTCTGATCATCAGATACTGAGCTGTATGATATCATGTCCCCAGGGCACCTACATGAGGTATACATGAGAAGGAAGGAAAACCCAAACCCTAGTTTTGATTTGGTATTTCCAATAGGAAGCCATTGTGGAAGTTGAAGTTCCAAGGCTTGAATTTGAATATCACAACTAGGAGGCAGGTCCCAAGTCCACGAAGTACATCTGTCTGTAATGAGATGCTCCTCTTGTCTTCAATCAACCTACATGGTGGGAATGAGCACATTCATCTTTCAGGATCTCAAACCCTGCATCTTTCATCTTGGGGTGGGAAGTCAAACCAAAATATTTCTTCTAGAACAAGTGTGCTGGAGGCTGATCTTGCCTAATTCAGGAGGCAGTTTTTTCTCTTCTGTGACGATGGTGCAGCCAAAGCTGAGTGACCCCTAGTCAGTGCTGTTGAGGATTATCAAATTATCAAATGGAAGCTGGAACAAATTACCTCCTTGTTATTTTGAATCTGTAACTCCAGCATTATTTAATTATTCCCTTTATTCTGTTGAGCATGCCCTTTCTGAGATCAGCATCCCCTATGACATTGCTTCAATACTGTCTGCTGGGAAAAGACTTGGCAGCATTTCAGAGTTCAGACATGGCCAGAGAAAATACTTTACCCACAATATGTCAGAGTTTTGTAGTCAGAGTCAAACACTGTAAGATGCAAAGACTTCTTTGAGATGTGGAGACCGAGGCACATAGAGGAGAACTCATATGTGAAGATGCAGGAAGTGCCTCTGCTGTGCATTTTCCTCCTCAGCACAGTGACTTAGCACTGCTCAAGAACACACCTGTCCCTGACTGGGGTGCACCCTTCCCTGAGTTCTCCACTGTTCAGCCTTCCCTGGGCATGTCTTGGTCCCCATATTTGACCATTCATGCTCATCTTTCTGAGCAGAGGCTAAACCTTGAACCTTTCCCAAGCCCCAATATCTTAAGAATCTTCCCAGATAGGGCACCTCTTCTAGTCTATGCAAGCTTGCTTCCATCTTCATGGACCTTAGTGGGGTAAAACCATACATAGTTGATCTTCTGGCTATGGATTGGTGCTTCATAAGGCAAGGAACCATATCATGCATGCCATCACATACAGCTTAGTGTGCAGGCTGTGAGAAAGCCCTAATAATGCTTGTTGCCCATTGAAGGGGGAAAGGACTGATCAATAACTAGTAAGTTGAACTTAAAGAAATGACACAATAGTCACTTAAGTAGATCTTGTTCTTCTAAGAAATTATTAGAAAGGATGTAGTGGGATTAAAAACAATTGTGTGTGGTTCAGGTGAACCTACAAGGGACATTGCTCAACATGTAAGTGGAGAGAGAGAGAGAGAGAGAATGCTATTGTAAAAAATACTAGATTCTATCTTCCACAAGCACATTTATATATGAAGGAACATATAAAATCCATGTTAGTGGAGGCATGCAACAAAAAGTGTGATGTGTACATTTAGCTATGGTCTAAATTATAAATGCACTGAAATGTTCTCTTAAAGCCTTCTAGTGTCTCTGCAGTGTGCTTAGAAAACATCTGTGTCTGCCTGCATCTCATGGTGCTCTGTCTTCTGTGCCTGAGGGCCATGCTTGCTGGGGGTTGGATGGACAGCCCTTAGTCTTTGGGGACTTTGAATGTTCCCATGTGACTACTCTCACTTTGTGTTTTAAAGCCCCTGAGTCAAGCATGATATACATGTTTGCAATTCCAGCACTCTGGAGGCAGAGGTAGGAAGATCCTGGGATTGAGGCCAGTTTGCACTGCAAAGCAAGACCTTATCTCAATGAACAAAACTATATAACTAAGGGCTGGAGAGATGGCTCAGTGGTTGAGAGCACCGACTCCTCTTGCAGAGGACCCGGGTTCGATCCGCAGCACCCACATGGCAGCTAAGAACTGTCTTTAACTCCAGTTCCAGGGGAATCCAACACCCTCTTCTGACCTCCACAGCATTGCACAACACGGGTGCACCAACCTACATCCAGACAGTAGACTCATACACTAAAAGAAGAATAAACTAAAAATTTAAAAAATATATAACTAGATAAGCAAATAAACAAATAAATAGTTCCTTATTCTTTTGTACCCTTAGAGTCCCAGTTTTTGAAATAAAAACGTGTGTTTTCTGAAGGAGCCCCTCCAGGCTCCTTCCCTGTGGAGTGACAGCAGCTGCTGACTTGTGCCCATCACTGGCGGGAGAACAGGCACTGTGAGCAGCCTGCTGGTTATTCCAGTGCCCTGGAATCTGCCAGAGTGTTCTAGTATACAATAGGAAGTTAGTAAGTATGCAATGAAGAAATAAAAGCACATTTACAATGGGAGCCCATGAGCAGGATGAGAAACATGCACTATGTAGAGAAGTCATGTCTGGAAAAGGGAAAAATGCAGAAATTGATGTTTTCCTATATTTGACAGTATCTACTGAATATTTTATTTTATTTTTTTGTTTTTGTTTTTTTTTTAAGAAGCATCTGAAGGAGGCAAGCAAAGCAAGCCTTCGACCACAGTGAAGAGGCATTTAGGACTCACATTGGAATACAGGCAAGGAGAAGCCCATATGCCAGGAACACGAAGAAGAGACTACACTGGAAAGGGGCAGGATAATCCCAGGCAAAAGCTTACCAACCCTATGGAAGACTCCTGCAGTGGGATCCCTCTGGGATGCCCAGGACACAGACATCAGAAACACAATTGGGAACATACTTAAAGAACTACAAGATCATAAAAACAAATTAAAGATCTAAGAAAAGAGAATGAGGAACTCAAGAAGGACCGAGAAACTAAAGAAATCAGAAGAGGAAATGAAAAAGGAAATCAAACCTCATCATTCAAGAGGAAAGGAAGAGAAGAAAAGCCTCAGAAGCAGAATGGAGGAAGCAGAACAAAGAATTCAGACCTGGAAGATAACAAGAACAACTAAAAACCTCAAGGAAAGATTGTGAAAAATTTAAAAATACACAAAAATGGAACAACCAGGAGCTGTGGGAACCTATGAAAAGATCAAACCTCTGCATCATAGGAATAGAGGAAGGAAGAATCCCAAGAGAATGGTATTGATCAGATCTTCAATAGAATATGATAGATGAAAACTTCCCCAAACTAAAAAAAGGACAAACCAATACCAATACAAGAAGCACATAGAACTCCAAACAGACAAGATCAGAAAAGAAATTCTCCACGCCAATCATAGTTAAAATGCTAGATACCCAAAACAAAGACAAAATCCTTAAAGCCACAAAGAAAAACAACAAGTGACATATAAGGGGAAACCCATCAGAATTACAAAGGACTTCTCAATCAAACAATGAAAGCAAGAAGAACCTGGAGCAAAGCATTCCCAGTGTTAAGGGACAATAGATGCCAACCAGTTACTATACCAGCAACAAATGTCATCATAGTGGAAGGAGAGGAAAATCTTCCATGACATAAACAACTTGAAAGAATACATGTCCGGAAAACCAACCCTTCAGAGATACTTGAAGCAATTCAAAGAACAGAAAGAAGGAGCAACATCCCAGGCACTAGAAGGAAAATCAATGAAAGCATAACTGCAGAAGTAGAAACCTAAATCAAAACGCAGATGGATAATAAGGCAAAAGGAAGCAACACAAACCTATCAGTCATAACCTTAAATATTAATGGACTAAATCCCAATCAAAAGACATAGACTGGGAGAACTGGATTAGGAAACAGAATCCATCGATATGCTGTCTACAAAAGAAACATATCTTACCTTCAAGGACAGGCACATCTTAAAGTGAAGGATGGAAAAAAAATATTCCAAGCAAATGGTACCAAAAAGAAAGCAGGTGTTGCTATTTTAATATCGGATAAAATAGATTTCAAAGTAAAAGAAATCAGAAGAGACAAAGAAGGCCATTACATTTTCATCAAAGGAACAATCCACCAAGAAGATTTCACAATTATGAATATATATGCCCAAATTCTGGGGCACCAAACTTTATAAAGACAATTCTCCAGGACCACAACTGCACACACTAACCCCAGTACACTCATAGTGGGAGATTTCAATACCCCACTGAGTCCTTTGGATAGGTCAACAGGACAAAAATAAACAGAGAGACACTGAACTGAATGAATATAGATACACCAAATGGACCTCATAGCCCTCTACCGAACATTCATCCTAATACCAGAGAATACACTTTCTACTCAGCACCCACAGAACATTCTCCAAAATCGACCCATCTGGGACACAGAAGAAACCTCTACAAATAACAAAAAGATTGAAATAATTTCATGCATCCTGCAGACCACAGTCAATGAATGCTCAACATCAACACCAGACAAGCCCTCCTGCCTACAAGAACACATGGAGACTAAACAACACACTACTCTTGAATAATGAATGGGTCAAGGAAGAGATAAAGAAAGAAATAAAAACATTCCTGGAAACTGAATGACAATGACAATACAACACAACAAAACCTATGGGATACCTTAAAAGCAGTCCTAAGAGGGAAGTTTATTAGCCTGGGTGCCTACATTAGAAAAAACAGAAAGAGCACAAGTGAATGATCTAACACTACAGCAAAAAGCACTTGAGAGGCAACAACAAGATGAACCCTAAATGCAACAACAGGAGAAATAACAAAAATCAGAGCAGAAATCAATGAAATAGAAACAAAGAAAACAATACAAAAATAAATGAAGCCAAAAGTTGGTTTCTTTGAAAGATAAACAAGATAGACAGACCTCTAGCCAGTTGACAAAAAGAAAGAAGGAACAACTCAAATCAATACAATCTGTGATGAAAAGGGAAATATCACAACGGACAAGGAAAAGATCAAGAAATTATATGGAAATATTACAAGAACCTATATTCTACCAAGTTTGAAAACCTAGAAAGAAATGGATGAATATCTGAATTCTGGGAATCACCAAATCTTGGTCAAGAAGAGACCAGCAGCTTAAACAGACCCATAACATATGAAGAAATAGAGGATGTAGTAAGAAGCCTCCCAACTAAAAAAAGCCCAGGCCCAGACGGTTTCACGGCAGAATTCTATAAAACATTTCAAAAAGACCTACAACCATTACTACTGAAACTGTTAGAAGTATACAATCAGAGGGAATTCTCCCAAATTCCTTCTATGAAGCCAACATCACTCTAATACCAAAAAGCAGGCAAAGATCCAACTAAAAAGGAGAATTATAGACCCATCTACCTTATGAACACAGATGCCAAAATTCTAAACAGAATACTGGCAAATCGCATACAGACCCACATCAAGAAAGATCATCCATCATGAACAGTTGGATTCATACCAGAGATGCAGGGATGGTTCAACATAGAAAATCAATAACATCATCAAACACATAAACAGAATCAAAGACAAAAAACACCATCATCTCAATTGATGCAGAAAGCCCTTTGACAAAATTCAGCATCCCTTCATGCTTAAAGTTTAGAAGGAATTGGATTGGAGGGGATCATTCCTCAATGTAATAAAAGCCATATACAGGAAACCACAGCCATTATCATCTAAATGGGAAATGACAGAAACATTCCCTTTAAAGGTAGGAACTCAGCAAGGCTGCCCCCTGTCACACTCCTCTTCAATATAGTGCTTGAAACACTTGCTAGGAAATAAGGCAAAAAAAAGGATATTAAAGGAGTACTAATTGAAAAGGGAAGTAAAACTATCCCTATTTGCTGATGATATGATTGTTTACTTAAGGGATGCTAAAAACTCCACCAGAAAACTCTTAGAAATGATTACAGCTTCAGCAAGTGGCAGGATACAAAATGAACCTTAAAAAAATCAATGGCCTTTCTTTACACCAAAAACAAGCAACTGGAGAAAGAATTCAAAGAGATCTTCCCACTCACAATAGCTCAAAAACAATAAAATACTAGGAAACAAACCTAACCAGACACAAGAACCTCTACAACAAAATTTTAAACCCTTAAAGAAAGAAATTGAAGAAGACTCAGAAGATGGAAAAACCTCCCATGCTCATGGATTGGGAAATTAACATTGTAAAAGTGTCCATTTTACCAAAAACTCTTATATAGATTTAACACAATCCCAATCAAAATCCCCAAGAGTTTCTTCACAGGCTTGGAAACAAAAGTCTTAAATTCATTTGGAAAAACAAAGACCCGAATAGCCAAATCAACCCTGAGAAAAAGAGCAACAGGAGTGATCTCTATACCAGATTCAAACTATACTACAGGGCTATAGTCATAAAAACAGCCTGGTACTGGCAAAAAACCAGACCTGTTACCAATGGAACAAAACCGAAGATCCAAATCTGAGCACATACAATTTCAGCACCTCATATTGACAAGGGCCAAGAAACACAATAGGAGACAAGACAGCATCTTCAGCAAGTGGTGTTGGCAAAACTGGATCACCGCTTGTAGAAGAATGAAATTAAACCCCTACCTCTCGCCCTGTACAAGTCAACTCCAAGATGGATTAAAGACCTCAACGTGAAACCACAAACTCTGAAGGTTATAGAAGAAAAAGTTGGCAGCAGACTCAAAGACATAGGCATAGGAAAAGACTTCCTAAATCAGACGCAGCTGCACAAGAATTAAGGTCGACAATTGACAAATGGGACCTCATCAAACTCAAAAGCTCTGTACATCAAAAGAAACAATCAAGGAAGTGAAGAGAAATCCCACAGAGTGGAGGAAACCTTCACTTCAGATACATCTGAAAAAGCATTGATTTCCAGAAATATATAAACTACCAAAAACAAAGAAAAAAGAAAACAAATGACCCACTCAATAGATGGGCAAAGAACTGAACAGAGACTTCACAAGCGAGGAATTAGAGATGTCTGGAAACACTCTAAGAATGTTCAACATCACTAATCATTAAGGAAATGCAAATGAAAACCACTTTAAGATATCATCTTACTCCATCTTACTCCAATAAGATAATCTTACTCCAATAGGCTGGCTAGGATCAAGAAACAAATGATACCAATGCTGGAGAGGTTGTGGGGAAAGGGGATCACNCATTTTCAGGTTTTACAGCCATCCTCATCTATATGTATCATGCAAGCTCCGATGGATGAGAGAAATGCCTAGGCCACCATGTGACAGCCAATCAGCGTTGTCCACTGCGCGGGTGACCACAGGTGCGATAGTAACATGCCCTCCCGCTCCCGATCTGAGCCTAGAGCATATGTCTCCAGCTTTCCACCGTTAACCCTCTACCCCTCCTCTCTCGTGTATCGAGATCCACTTTATGGCAGTGGTAAAATATAGCAATAGGCAAATAAAGCGCACCATGTGTGAGATTGTATTTCGTCTTCGTGAGCCCCAGCAACCCAGAAAGGACCGTATTTCATGCTTCGCTTGCTGATTGCGATGTACAACCTCTGGTACCATGTATGTGTGATAGTTCCGTTTTATGTTAAAACTGTGAAGTCAAAAGTCATCGGTTATTTCAGTTTGCCTTTTTTTTAGAATGATGGTCTATATCCTAACAGAAAGATGTGTGTCGGCGACGAACCTGAGCAAGGGAGCCCGCGTAGACCTTAGCCACTCACTCGTTGATAATCCCTACGGCATCCCCTCCAACATGGCTAATGCGTCGTGTTTCTCCCTCCCATCCCCTCTTGCCATCGCAGGTCCTATCAATCAGCCCCCTCCCGGACAGCCGGTTGTCCTCCTTGGGCCTCCACTCCGAGTCGTACACACATACACTTCTTTCCCCACGTGCGCTTGAGACACCACTAGCCGCGTGTACAAGACAACACTTCATTACACTCGGAATGGAAGCAACTGGCATGTGTGGCAGAGCACACTCGTAATTTGAACACCACTCGTGGATCGGCCCACCGAGATGGTTGCAGTAGCATCATTCCATCGTGGTATGCAGCACTGGTGTGCAGACACCTCGTATAACAACGACCAGCAGATCACCAAGACCAATAGCGTGGTATGTGACCACAGGAGCACCCTCTCCTCACTGCAATCCCAGTGTAAGAAGTAGTAGGCCCAGAAAGAACACTCGAATTCCCACTTAGTGGAAACTGAAACTCAAATGCTGGGATCTGGCCCTTACTAATGGCAATCGCATCAGGTCATTCTCACCATGCAAGAAATGACGCGAGACACATGGGACGGTGTGCCGCTGTATCATCCTTTCGCACGTTCCATGCTTGTGTACTGATCCCAACTGGCTGAGCTGATGGGTGCAGGCCCACTCTGTTATGCACTGGTCAGCTTAGGTCGCAAATAAGCGTGGAAGATTGAGCAGCACTACATTGTATCCACTGAGCCCATCGGCCCCACCTCGGATCCAGCGATCGTGGCAGAACACTCGATGTAGCGCACATGAGGAAGTCTCACGCATCTGCTATCAACTATGTAATGCCAATGGGTGCTTTCTCGTATGACCGTACTTCGAAACACCGCAAAATAAACAACTGTTGTCTACCGTTACTGCCCATCAAAGTGAAGTCTTAAACCGAAAGAACACTTGTGATGTACAACTTGTTAACACCAAGGCACACAGATGACCCTGGTATAGTGTAAGCTGATATAGAGTCCGAAACCTAATAAAGTGTAGCGACAAAAGTCGTACCGAGCGTCATGGACACAAAGCTATCCACCCCAGATCTCCACGCTAAGTGTGCCATGCATATGTAACATTTCTGACTCTTCTGATCAGATAAGCGCACTCATTTGGAGCTTATGCAGATCCCCACCTCACCCAGCCACATAAAACCTCTAATTTTCCCAAAAAAGGGAGTATATTGAGCGCAGTGAAGTCGATCATCATAGAGCGAAATTAAACAACCTCCGCCCCACTAACCAAAGCGCAGGTAAACGACCAATCTGAACCCAAATGGACAAAATAAACCTTCTCTGGTAACATATTTTGGCGATTACCTTTACTGAGTTATCTATAACTTTTCAAGAGTGAATGACCAACTAGGAACAAATGAATACTCTGTCATTACCAATCAATAAAGAACGAGTTTAAATCTAAATTATGTTTAAATATTACCTCATTAATCAAACCATCAACTGTACCACAATCTGGTGAATAAACCAAATAACCAACCGCTTGCTTAATGAACTATAAATAACAGAAAGAAAACAACAAAAACCAAATAGAAACCACAATTCGCTTACAAAATTATATCACAAATCAAAGGTCTCACTAAAATCCAGCTCTAATTATATCTAAATAATTAAGTTAGAGATCTGCAGATCTTCGCCTCGAGCCCAGACCGGAAAGCTGTAAGACCCCACTCACCCACGGCACACAATGAAGAATTACGGAAGAAGCATCATGAAAGGAGGTAAGCCAAAACAGCAAGCCTCTACGACACAGTTGTGCTACGCAAGGCATTTAGAACTACTTACACAATTATGCAATAGCAAGGCATAGGAGAGCCACAATATGCCAAAGAAGAAACACGAAAAAAGATGAGATGACTACACTTGGGATAAAAGAGGCAAGGATAAACTCCCAGGCCAAGCTTTAACCACCTTCCTAATGGGCAGACTCCATGCTCAGTGAGTATCACCATCTGGGCCCGATCGCCCCATTGACACCAGACATCTTAAGAAACCAATTGACCACTATATAGTTGGAAACAATTACTTAAGAAAGAACTAACAATAGATCATACATAGAAGACCCAAGAATTCTAAATCAGATCTAACAATATCAAAAAGTGAGATAAAGAGAACTAACGTAACGAAAGAGAATCTTGTCCTCTAAGGTAAACTAAAAGAAAATAAACAGAAGAGGGGAAATGGAAAAAAAGCCGACCCAATCCACAAACACAAACATCCCTTCAAAGAGGAAAAAGGAAAGAAACTATGACAAACCAAGAAAGCCCAGACAAGCAGTAAGATGGGAGGAATGGCAGAACAATAAAGAAAAATATGTCAGCACAATGTGGACTAATAACACAGACACAACCTTACCAAACAACCTCAAGGACAAATTGGAAGAAATTAATAAAGACTACCTCACAGAAAAAAAGTAAGGAATCAAACCAGGAAAGCTGTGTACACATATGAAGAAATCAAAACCTTGAACAAGATACACAGGAACTCAGAAGGAACGCAGAAGAATCCCAAAGAGAATGGTATTGATCAGATCTCAATAGAATAATAGATGAATAACTTCCCCAAACTAAAAAAAGGACAAACCAATACCAATACAAGAAGCACAATAGAACTCCAAACAGACAAGATCAGAAAAAGAAATTCTCCACGCCAACATCATACAGATTAAAATGCTAGAATACCCAAAACAAAGAAAATCCTTAAAGCCACAAGAGAAAAACAAAGTGACATAAAGGGGAAACCCATCAGAATTACAAAGGACTTCTCAAGCAAACATGAAAGCAAGAAGAACCTGGAGCAAAGCATTCCCAGTGTTAAGGACAATAGATGCCAAATCAGGTTACAATACCTAGCAACAAACTGCTCCACATCCAGTGGAACGGGAGAGGAAAATCTTCCATGACATAACAACTTGAAAGAATACATGTCCGCGAAAACCAACCCTTCAGAGATACTTTGAAGCAATTCAAAGAACAGAAGAAAAAGCAAACAAAATCCCAGGCACCTAGAAGGAGAAATCAATGAAAGACAAACTGCAGAAGTAGAAACCTAATCAAAACGCCAGATGGATAATAAGGCAAAAGGAAGGGCAACACAAAACCTATCAGTCATAACCTAAAATTAATGGACTAAATCCCCAATCAAAAACATAGACTGGGAGACTGATTAGGAAACAGAATCCAATCATGCATATGCTGTCTACAAGAAACACATCTTACCTTCAAGGACAGGCACCACTCTTAAAGTGAAGGATGGAAAAAAAATTCCAAGCAAATGGTACCAACAAAAAAAGCAGGTGTTGCCTATTTTAATATCGGATAAAATAGACTTCAAAGTAAAAGAAATCAGAAGAGACAAAGAAGCCATTACATTTTCATCAAAGGAACAATCCACCAAGAAGATTCACAATTATGAATATATATGGCCCAAATTCTGGTGCACCAAACTTATAAAAGACAATTCTCCAGGACCACAACTCACAGACTCAACCCCAGTACACTATAGTGGAGATTCAATACCCCACTGAGTCCTTGGATGGTCAACAGGACAAAAAATAAACAGAGAGACATCTGAAACTGAATGATATGATACACCAAATGGACCTCATAGACCTCTACCGAACATTCCATCACTAATACCAGAGAATACACTTTCTACTCAGCACCCCACAGAACCTTCTCCAAAATCGACCACATCTGGGACACAGAAGAAACCTCTACAAATAACAAAAAGATTGAAATAATTTCATGCATCCTGTTCAGACACAAGTACAATGAAGTCAACATACAACACCAGGACAAGCCCTCCTGCCTACAAGAACACATGGAGACTAAACAACACACTCTTGAATAATGAAGGGTCAAGGAAGAGATAAAGAAAGAAATAAAACATTCCTGGAACTGAATGACAATGACAATACAACACAAACAAAACCTATGGGATACCTTAAAAGCAGTCCTAAGAGGAAGTTTATAGCCTGGTGCCTACATTAGAAAAAACAGAAAGAGCACAAGTGAATGATCTAACACTACAGCAAAAAGCACTTGAAGACAACAACAAAAAAAAGAAAAAAAAAAAAAAAAAAAAAAAAAAAAACAAAAATCAGAGCAGAAATCAATGAAATAGAAACAAAGAAAACAATACAAAAATCAATGAAGCCAAAAGTTGGTTCTTTGAGAAGATAAACAAGATAGACAGACCTCTAGTCCAGTTGACAAAAAGAAAGAAGGAAACAACCAAATCAATACAATCTGTGATGAAAAGGGAAATATCACAACGGACAAGGAAAAGAATCAAGAAATTATATGGGAATATTAAAGAACCTATATTCTACCAAGTTTGAAAACTTAGAAAGAAATGGATGAATATCTGAATATCTGGGAATCACCAAATCTTGGTCAGAAGAGACAGACAGCTTAAACAGACCCATAACATATGAAGAAATAGAGAGTAGTAAGAAGCCTCCCAACTAAAAAAAGCCCAGGCCCAGACGGTTTCACGGCAGAATTCTATAAAACATTTCAAAAAGACCTACAAACCATTATACTGAAACTGTTAGAAGGATATACAATCTAGAGGGAATTCTCCCAAATTCCTTCTATGAAGCAAATCACTCTAATACCAAAACCAGCGGCAAAGATCCAACTAAAAAGGAGAATTATAGACCCATCTACCTTATGAACACAGATTCCAAAAATTCTAAACAGAATACTGGCAAATCGCATACAGACCACATCAAGAAGATCATCCATCATGACCAAGTTGGATTCATACCAGAGATGCAGGGATGGTTCAACATAGAAATCAATAACATCATCAACACTAAACAGAATCAAAGACAAAAAACACACCATCATCTCAATGATGCGTGAAAGCCTTGACAAAATTCAGCATCCTTCATGCTTAAAGTTCTAAAGGAATAGGATTGGAGATCAATCTCTCAATGTAATCAAAGCCATATACAGGAAACCACAGCCAACATAATCATCCTAAATGGAAATGACAGACAATCCCTTTAAAGGTAGGAACTCAGCAAGGCTCCCCCTGTCACCACTCCTCTTCAATATAGTGCTTGAAACACACTTGCTAGAGAAATAAGGCAAGAAAAGGATATTAAAGGAGTACTAATTGGAAAAGAGGAAGTAAAACTATCCCTATTGCTGATGAAATGATTGTTTACTTAAGGGATGCTAAAAACTCCACCAGAAAACTCTTAGAAATGATTACAGCTTCAGCAAGTGCAGGATACAAAATGAACCTTAAAAAATCAATGGCCTTCTTTTACACCAAAAACAAGACAACTGGAGAAAGAATTCAAAGAGATCTTCCCACTCACAATAGCCTCAAAAACAATAAAATACCTAGGAACAAAACCTAACCAAAGACACCAAAGCCTCTACAACAAAAAATTTTAAACCCTTAAAGAAAGAAATTGAAGAAGATCAGAAGATGGAAAACCTCCCATGCCAGGATTGGGAAATTAACAATTGTAAAATGGTCCATTTTACCAAAACTCTTATATAGATTTAACACAATCCCAATCAAAAATCCCCAGAGTTTCTTCACAGGCTTGGAACACAAAAGTCTTAAATTCATTTGGAAAAACAAGAGCCCCGAATAGCCAAATCAACCTAGTGAAAAGAGCTACACAGGAGTGATCTCTATACCAGATTTCAAACTATACTACAGGGCTATAGTCATAAAAAACAGCCTGGTACTGGCAAAAACAGACCTGTTGACCAATGGAACAAAAACGAAGATCCAAATCTGAGCACATACAATTTCAGCCATCTCATATTCAAAAGGGGCCAAAAACACAAAGAGGACAAGACAGCATCTTCAGCAAGTGGTGTTGGCAAAACTGGATCACCGCTTGTAGAAGAATGAAATTAAACCCCTACCTCTCGCCCTGTACAAAAGTCAACTCCAGATGGATTAAAGACCTCAACGTGAAAACCCCAAACTCTGAAGGTTATAGAGAAAAAAAGTTGGCAGCAGACTACAAGACATAGGCATAGGAAAAGACTTCCTAAATCAGACAGCAGCTGCACAAGAATTCAAGTCGACAATTGACAAATGGGACCTCATCAAACTCAAAAGTCTGTACATCAAAAGAAACAATCAAGGAAGTGAAGAGAAATCCACAGAGTGGGAGGAAACCTTCACTTCAGATACATCTGACAAAGCATTGATTCCAGAATAATATAAACTACTCAAAAAACAAAGAAAAAAGAAAACAAATGACCCACTCAATAGATGGAGCAAAGAACTGAACAGGGACTTCACAAGCGAGGAATTAGAGATTTCTGAGAAACACCTCAAGAATGTCAACATCACTAATCATTAAGGAAATGCAAATGAAAACCACTTTAAGATTATCATCTTACTCCATCTTACTCCAATAAGATATCATCTTACTCCAATAAGGCTGGCTAGGATCAAGAAAACAAATGATACCAAGTGCTGAGAGGTTGGGGGAAAGGGGATCACCATCCCTGCTGGGGGGAATTTAAACTTGTACAGCCACTATGGAAAGCAGTGTGGAGAACCCTTGGAAAGACTTGGAATGAACTTGCCACCCGACCCAGCCATACCACTCTGGGCATGTACCCTCAAGACTTAGGCCACCACAGAGATACATGCACCGGCCATGTTTATTGCAGCTCTCTTCACAATAGCAAGGAGCTGGAACCAACCGAAATGCCCCTCAACTGACGAGTGGATAGAGAAAATGTGGTACATCTACACAATGGAGTTCTATGCAACAGTAAAGAAGACGACATCACAGAAACTTTGCAGGAAAATGGCTGGAGCTAATGGACATCATGCTGAGTGAAGTAACACAGTCCCAGAAACACAAACGATGGATGGTATCCTCATTCTGTGGATGTAGTGCCAATTACCCAGTTGTAAGTATTTCTTGTGTAGGGCCCCCTGCGCTTTTGTACAAAGCAGTGGCGTAATGCATTTTGGAAACAACAACAACACAACAACAACAACAACAGAAAAGACTGCATCAAAGAACTGACTGAAACAGTGAACTTCTGCTCAAAACAGTAACTTCCATGGAAATATTGAGAAAGACTAAGAGATGAAAAGCCATGTTTGGCAGAATGCATGAGCTCTGGGGGGGTGGGGAAGGGGAACGGGAAAAGGGAAAAAAAAAAAAAAATGATGGAAACGTAATCTCAGTTGGCGGGGGGGGGGGCTTCACCTTCCGCTGGGCTCAGGAGATCTCAGATCTCTACTGAATATTTTAAAAGAGTGAATTTGGACCTTGTGGGAATAATTTTAAACATTTGTTTCATTTGGTTTTTTTTCTTTCTTTTTATAGCAACAAGCTTTTGTTATTTTTTTTTCCCAGAATTGTGGTCAGGACATGGTTTGATGTACTATTAAACATAAATAGAAAAGCTCTCTTATGATGTAACATGGATCATGTCCTGGTCATCCATGAAAGATTTAATACCACAAGGAAAGAAAAAACCAGAATAGTAATGCTGGAAGGGGCCTGCGCTTTGGTCTAATCCAACTTGATTCTTTGGCTGGTGAGGGGACTGAAACTCCAAGAGCTACTGTCAAGAGTAGAAAGTACATGTGCTGGGCGAGGGTTTGGATACGCACCTTGGCTACCAGGTGGCTTCAGCTACTAGCCTGGGCCTTCAGGACACAGTTCTGGAGACACTTGTCTCACTGAACAACAAGGTTTGGTTCTACTCCCCAAACCCACACTTCCAGTGGAATCCAGTGGAACGAGTGTCTGCCACACTGCCAGTGGGATCCAGTGGAACAAGTGTCTGCCACACCACCAGTGGCCATCCAGTGCAACGAGTGTCTGCCACACCGCCAGTGGTCATCCAGTGGAACGAGTGTCTGCCACACCGCCAGTGGCCATCCAGTGGAACGAGTGTCTGCCATACCGCCAGTGGTCATCCAGTGGAATGAGTGTCTGCCACACCACCAGTGGGATCCAGTGGAAAGAGTGTCTGTCACACCACCAGTGGGATCCAGTGTAACGAGTGTCTGCCACACCACCAGTGGTCATCCAGTGGAATGAATGTCTGCCACACCACCAGTGGCCATCCAGTGCAACGAGTGTCTGCCACACTGCCAGTAGCCATCCAGTGTAATGAGTGTCTGCCACACCGCCAGTGTTCATCCAGTGGAACGAGTGTCTGGGACGACTGGGAGTGGAACCAAGAGCGGCTGTCCGAGTTGTTGGCTAAGGATGGGACCACCTAGCTTCAGCATGTAAGGAAGTAAAGAGATGAAGTCAGGGGCCCCTGCCATCTGAACACACATCTTTCTGTTAGGATATAGACCATCATTCTAAAAAAAAAGGGCAAACTGAATAAACCGAATGATTACAGTTTCAAAATATCCTAGATGTACATACACGCAGTAGCAAAGTGAAGAGAAAACGTCTTCCTAGAAGAGAAAAATCTCACACATGGCTTATTGCCTGTTTTCCTGCCATAAGTGGATCTGATACAGAAAGGAGAAGGGGAAGGGAAACTGAAAGCTGGAGACATTTATGGGCTACATCGGAGCTGGGAGGATGTTACAATGCCTGGGCACCCCCAGGAAAGGATTGGCTGTGACCATGGCCAGCATTTCTCCACAGCTTGCATGACTACATAGTGGGATGCTGAAAACTGAAATTTAAAAGAAGGAAAATGAGAGAACAGAGGCATGAAACAGACAATAATAGAAGCAAAATAAGTACCCAAGTCAAAGAAATATACTGTGAGTAGATAAACACAGCATATAAAATATTAAGGGTGAAAAAAAAAAAGAGTTGTGTTTATTTTAGCCAACCCTAAATATAAAGTGTGCTGATGAGATGGTTCAGTGAAGAAATGTGCTAGCCACCAACCCTGATGACCCATGTTGAAGTCCCAGAACGTACCTGGTAGAAGGAGAGAACTAAGTCTTATATGTTATCCTCTGACCTCCACAAACACACCATGGCACACACACACACACACACACACACACACACACACACACAGTGAATATAAAATTAAGTAAAGTAACAGATACTCAGAAAGCCAAGAAATGTAGTATCTCTCTCTCATTTTTGGGTCTCAGCTCCCAATCCTTAGACATGAGTGTATATCCTGATTGTAACTGTGGGAGCCAGGAAAGTGGGAAGGAACCATGGGGGTAAAGGTGAAGAATGAGATCCAGAAGGCAGATAGCAGAAGAGCGGCATTAATGAGGGGAAAGTGGGGAAAATGGGGGTACTTCCATTAAAAGGAGGGCTATACAAGAAGAAAGATACAGAATGTTTTAGATGGTGCGAAAAACCAGAGGTAAATGTATTAGTTCAAAAGCCTCCTGAAAAATATATAACATGTATATGTCATGACACATATAAATGTAAACATATATGTATGAGTATATGTGTATATGTGTATAATACATGACATATATATGTGTGTACATGTATATACTGTATGAATGCATGTGCATAGCTGAAGGCTATATAACAACAATGCTAAAAACAGTACCAGGCAGGAGAAACTTCCTTTCAAGTTGTTGGTCAGGGTAGTCCAAGAGACACCCCAAATGACACAGGCTCTTAGCAGTCACGGCCCTTGATTGCCTCTTAGAACTTGAAAGTAAGACCCTATTACTGAAAACAGGACTTAGCTTTGGACACTGGACTTGGATCTGGAACTGGTCTGGAAGCCTCTTCCTTGAAGACGAGCTTCCACTCCATAGAATCAGAAGATACTAAGCAAACTGCTAAGGGAGAAAATGAATCAATGATCCCTTCCAGCTGTAAAGTCTGTGAACCACAACGATGACTGGCCCAGCAAATAATCTCTACTGTGCTATATTGGCACTTTTATCTTTAGGGTAAGCCTAATTGGAGCTAAGGCTCACTCGATGGGAGGGAACTCATGTGTGGTATTGTAAATGTAGCCAAATACAAATAGCTAGAGAGGTCATAGATTCTATAGAAAACTTACTTTTGTCACATCCCTAGGCCAATGAAATTTCTTACTGTATTATAAATATGTATCCTTATATTAACAGGAAAGGTTACCTCTCGCCATCACTCATAAAAGAAGCTTTGAAACTATTTCAAAGTTCCTCAACTCAAATGCAGAGAATAGCTAACTCTCTGTGAGGTATCCAGCCCTAAGTGAAATATCTACAATGCAACTCTACATCTAAGGCCCAGGGGCCAAAAACATATTTGTGCATCTCTCAACTCTCCCCAGTGAACCTTCTTCATGCAACAGATGGAGATTAACCCAGAATGCCACAGCTGGCCAAAGTGCAGAGAGTAAGAGACTATAATGCTTATCCCTGACTAGGACAGATATATCAAGCCTCTGACACCCAAGATTCAGGGACCATTGTGGAAGATGGGACAGTAAAATTGTAAGAGCCAGAGGTGGAAGATGACCACAAGGAAACAGAAACTTCCAGACAGCTGGGAAGTTACTCATATGAACTCACAACAATAGTAACAGCATGCACAAGACCCATGCAAGAATAACCCTGAAAAAACCCAGCTTAGACATCGGGAAGTGGGTAAGAAGCCCCCACCTAAGCTGAGGAACCATCAGCAGCAGATAACTCCTGGGAGAAGGGGTTGGTTTTCTTGAAGGGTGTGATGCTGGACAGTTACCCAGGCTCCAGCGGATGGGTGCAGATTAAAGGATGCACATTTGGGAACAGAAACTGACAATTGGGCTTAAAATAGATATGACAGAATACATAAAATTTGGTGGGGGCCTGTAAGAGAGGTGTAGATTGGGGAGCAGTTCTAAGTATGATAAAATACATCGAAATTTTCAAAAATTTAATGAAATTTAAAAGACCTAAAGACAGACATTTTGAAAAGAATGAAGATAGATACCCATGCAGTCACTAAATTGCAAAATAATCTAACAAACGATCTGACTATAAGTAAGGAAAATTCAAGGAAAAGATGCTTGTAAGAGATAAAGACTAACATTTTATAATGAAAAGAAGTTCAGTTTATCATAAGGAGACAACTGATCTTAAATATATATGCACTTAAAATCTAAGCCACTACAGATGTGACTGGCCACAGAACTAAAGAGAGTGACAGACAAGGCTACCACCATGATAGGAGGCCCTGGAAATAGTTACCTGTTTATGAGACAGAGCTTCTTGCCGTAAGCTGGTTCCTAGAACCCAGAAGTGGGCTGGGTTGTCTCTGACTACCACTGTCCTTTGGAACACATGGATGATGTCAAGACATTATACACAGAACATGGCCTAGGAGAAAGCTGACAAAAGACCTGACCAAGGCCTAGACAGATGGCTAGAATTTCAACAGATGCAGGAGGTCCAGGGGTTATATAACCCAAAGGTATATAGCTTTGGACAGTGTTAGTAATAGTAGACCTGTCCTAGGAGCTGATAGGAAAGGAAGGCTAATGGTCCTACATCAGAGGAAGTGTTGAGTTGGGCAATACCTGTCTTGTCCCAGAAGCAGAGCTGCTCCAGGCACTGGGCTCTTGTCATGTTCCTGGCCTCTCTGGCAGTACTGTTAGGGAGGCCTGGCTACTCTGAACATCTTGTCTTATGACAAAGCTTCTCCAGAGGAAAGAAGGGGCCAGGACAGAGAGGGAGCTCCACTTTAGGTGAGACCCAGAGCTCCACTGAGGAGGTCCTGCAGGCTTCCCTGACACCCTCTAGAGTAGAACCCTTACAACTGCACCCTATAGGCCGTGCATGGTGGTGCACGCCTTTAATCCTAGCACTTGGGAGGCAGAGGCAGGCGGATCTTTGTGAGTTCAAGGCCAGCCTGGTCTACAGAGTGAGTTCTAGGACAGCTGGAGCTACAGGGAGACCCTGTCTTGAAAAGACAAAAAAAAAAAAACTGCACCCTATAGATCTATTTCCATGGTAGGGGAGGAAAACAGCTTCCAGTGAGAAGGGGTGGGCAGAGCCAGCAGACTCGTGAGGACTCATCTCAGGTCCAGGGAATGGACCACTGCCACCCTCCCCATCTCAGATGCCCGGGGCTTCTGAGCAGGAAGGAAAGGGGCGAAGGTGACATTATGAACAGCCGCCCAAAGTCAGTGTCTGTGCCAGGTGCTTCACAGAGGGCTTCAGTACAAATGAGAACCCTCTGGAAGGCCGTCCCTGGAGAGTCAGGAACCCTGAGGGGTCTGGATGTTGCAATTCTGATGTAGTCAGATGCTCTCGGGGATACCTCTTTGAGAACCCCCCAGGGCAGGCCAAGCTGAGAATTTTGAAGAATGTCACATTTGGAGATGATGGAGTCATTGAACAGTGAACATGCAGAGTGGCTGGTCCCTTCACCCACAGGCAGGTGCCTATGAGGAGCTAGCTGGAATACTTAGAACTTACAGTCACTATTGTCCAGGCCACCTTGTCTGTGGCAAAGTAATGTGAGCCACACACAGGGGGACTCAGTTTTATTAGAGCCCTACTAAAAATGCAAAAAAGTGATGAAATTAATTTTAATAATATATTTCATTGAACCTACTTAAACATGCCATTACTATAAAGTTACTAATGAAATGTTTTGTTTTGAAATAGTCTTTAAAGTGTTCAGTGTTTTTAAAGACCCCTACAGCCACACCTAGAGTATTCCAAGTCAGGTGTAGCCATAGCTGTGTTTTTGAATGGTGGAGTGATAGAGAGGCTCTCCCTTTACCGGTACCTAGGTATAGCTCCCTACCACTCTTGTCCCATGGATCAGGGAAGAAGAACAGCCTGAACCTGAGTGGTAGCTCTGGAGCCAATGCATGGGTGTGCTAGGGACAGCTGTCTGGATGAACTCCTGCCCCTCGCTGTACTGTCCTCCTTCACATTTGTCCCTGGGTTACTTTGTTTTGGCCCCATGAAACATGTTTTTTTTTTAATCACAAATATGCAGAAACAAAAACTACGGGATGAGCAAAGAGGTTATTTATTCAAGGATTTGCTTTAGCAGAGGCTCAGCCACTGTCATCTGCATTTGGCTTTCCTGTGACATTGAAAGAGAGGCCAGGAGGATGGGAGGGAGGCCTAGAGCCCTGGGATGGCTGACCTGTGGGGCAAGGGTGGCAGAGGCATGATGAAGCTTCATGGTAGATATTGGGTGGAGGTTGATGGCCCAGAGAAGCTGGTCACTTAACTAGGAGTCACTATGCTGGGAACAGTCAGTTTCACCAGCATTGCTCTGAGCTGAGACTGGGACAACATAGAGAAACAGGAACCAGGCCCCATTCATTCTTGGCTAGCTTCTTCAGAGGCAGTGGTTTGGCTTCTCAGCCAGTTACTGCAGAGTGTGGGTCAGAGCCCAACATCATGCACAGCCTGATCATTGTCTGCCTGTCTGTTCTATCTCCAGGAGAGCAAAGCCTTGATTTTGTTGCAACCCATCTGTGGCAAGTGTTTTCTAATTGGCAGAAAATGTCTTTGCCAAAGCTTTGTGGCCTTGGGCTTTGTTGTTGTGACGGGGCTGGGACTTGAACACAGGGCCTTGTGTATGCTAGGCAGATATTCTATCACTGAGGTATGCCTCTCATTGCTTCCCTAAGATGTTATCTAATGGTGCCATGAGGAACCTGCAAACAAGACACAACACTAATACTTAACTTGTGGATGTGGGGGAGGACAGTTTGCCTGCTAACCCTCACGTATTCCTGTATAAAAAGGGACAAAATTTAGATGTCCTGTATCTTCCAAAAGGAAATCATCTTTTTAAATTTAGGGCTGACCAGTTTATGATATTGGAACATACAAGAAGAGCAATGAAACATGGGCCTGCCTTCACTAAGGTCCCAATTCCAAGACACAAACTTGACCTGGGGGCACAGGTAATAGCAATAGTGATGATGATGACAGGGATGATAATTATAAGGGTGGTGGTGGTGATGATGATGTGTGTGGGAATGGTGATAGTGTTGATGGTGTGGATGGTGGAGATGATGATAATGATGATGATGATGATGATGAATGTGGAGACAGCGATGGTGTTGATGGTGTTGATGGTAGTGATGGTGGTGATGATGATGATGATGATGATGATGAATGTGGAGACAGCAATGGTATTGATGGTGTTGATGGTGGTGATGGTGATGATGATGATGATGATGATGATGATGAATGTGGAGACAGTGATGGTGTTGGTGGTGTGGATGGTGGTGATGATGATGATGAATGTGCAGACAGTGATAGTGTTGATGGTGGTGATGGTGGTGATGATGATGGTGATGATGATGAATGTAGAGACAGTGATAGTGTTGATGGTGGTGATGGTGGTGATGATGATGATGATGAATGTGGAGACAATGATAGTGTGGATGGTGGGGATGGTGGTGATGATGATGATGATGATGATGAATATGGAGACAGTGATGGTGTTGGTGGTGGTGATGGTGGTGATGATGATGATGAATGTGGAGACAGTGATAGTGTTGGTGGTGGTGATGGTGGTGGTGATGGTGGTGATGATGATGATGATGAATGTGCAGACAGTGATAGTGTTGGTGGTGGTGATGGTGATGATGATGATGAATGTGCAGACAGTGATAGTGTTGGTGGTGGTGATGGTGGTGATGATGAATGTGGAGACAGTGATAGTGTTGATGGTGGTGATGGTGGTGGTGATGGTGATGATGATGATGATGATGAATGTGCAGACAGTGATGTGTTGATGGTGGTGATGGTGGTGGTGATGATGATGATGATGATGAATGTGGAGACAGTGATAGTGTTGGTGGTGTGCATGGTGGTGATGATGACATTGTATACAAGGATGGTGATGGTATGGATGGTGGTGATGATGATTGTATGAATTGACAATTATGATGAGGAGGGTGGGGATGATGATATCTTTGATAACAATGCTAGTGTCTGTCATGATGATGATGATGAAAGTGTGCACGAGCCCAGTCTCTGTATTGAGACATGTACATGTGTTCCTGGTTTACTCTTCATACACCCTAGAGCAGCTTCTTTAATTTTCCGCTTGCTTATGAGAAGAGTTCTGAGATTCACTGTCGCCCTGCTACCAGCTGTGAGATCCAGATATTAATGTCAACACTGTTTCTCAAGAGTGAGTTCCACTGACTACTTTGCATACCTGCCTCCAAATGCTGGGATGTTATCCCCCAAATGGTGTGCTATTAGAGAGGTGCATATTATATGGAAACAAAATGAGGCTGCCAGCCTGCAGACCTGGGTACCTCTGAGAAATATGCACAGATGTGGCTGTCACTCAGCCTCTAAAGAACCAGCAGGAGCAGAAACAGGATAGATGTTCCCAGCACAGTCAACAGGAATTTGCCACAGTGAATTGTGCTTCTCATTAGAGCAATTTGGAATGTATTATGCTGAATGTGGAAAGCAAAGCTGGGAGATTGGGGCCACATAATCATGAGCTCTGACTACTACATCAGGGCATTAGGAGCTGATTTTGTCTGTGATTTGTTGAGTTAGGGCAGGGCCACAGCATGACTGAAATTAGAAATGCCTTGACTGACGACCTCAAACATGGTCTGGGGAGGCATTTGACATTGTGTATTTCTGCTCCTGGTTAGAATCTCTAAAAGCTTTGAAATCCCACCTTACCTTTGCCACACTGAGAAGTTATACAACTCTAAAAGTACAAGAAGGTAAAACCTGTGTCCACCTCCACACAGAAATCAGACTGTCTCCAGTAGAGGAAATTATTATTATGCATTTAATTAATTCTCTTAGCTAAGCAGAACTCTTCTTTTCACATTTTCTTACAAAACCCATTTAGGCCACTTCTGACAAATTAAATGTTTCCTCTGAGATGTGAAGATAAGACTCCCATCCATGTGCACTTCTGTTGTGAATCGCCCAGTACAGAGCACAGCCTTACCTGGAAAAGGGCCAGAACACTCTAATCTTGGCATTTAGGAATGACTTATGACTTTTAAAGGTCAGTTTTTCATCTTCAAAATTCTAGAATCCTGTCTCACGTTATTCTATCCTGTTTCATTATTGACTGTGGGGTGGTTTGGAAAAAGGATAGTTTTATATTTTAAAACCTGGGTTCTGCACACTGGATATCTGAACCCAAGCTGGGGGTGGGCAGTACGTGGTCAGTGAAGTTTTGGTCTGCTGCTGCCTTTGGCCTCGGCAGGGAGAGGGGTGGCCACCTGCCCTTCTCGTCATGCTCTCCTTCCTGGATCTTCAGTTTGGGAAGAGGAGCAGGTCCTTGAGGGAGAGACTCGGACTTGCTGATTCTTCTGGCCCTGACCTGCATCTGTGGTCTGGTTGGCTTGCTCTAAAAGGAAGCAGAAAAGAAAGAAAGAAGAGAAAACAAAAGGTGAGAGGGAGAAGAGAAGAAGAAAGGAGACACAGACATAATTGGAGGAAGTGAGATACTCATGGGGAGCCCAGCACTGGGCTTGGGGACTCTCTAATGTCTAAATTCAAAGGACCCCAAGCTCCTTAGGCAAGTTGTATTCACTTACATACTTTAAAATAGCTTATTTAAGCCGGGTGTGGTGGCGCACGCCTTTAATCCTAGCACTTGGGAGGCAGAGGCAGGTGGATCTTTGTGAGTTCAAGGCCAGCCTGGTCTACAGAGTGAGTTCCAGGACAGCTGGGACTACAGGGAGACCCTGTCTCGAAAAAAACAAAAAAACAAAACAAAAAAATAATAATAAAATAGCTTATTTATTACTTTTATCCTATGTGTATGAGTGTATTGTCTGCAGGTAAGTGCACCCATGTTGTGCAATGCCCCCAGAGGTCAGAAGAAGGCACTGGATCCCCTGGAACTGGAGTTATGGATGGTTGTTAGCCACTATGTGGGTGCTAAGAACTGAACCCAGGTCCTCTGTAAGAGCAGCCAGTGCTCTTTACCAATGAACCATCTCTCCAGCCCCCTCATTTAAAATGTTTTAGGGAGTAAAAACTCTCACCACTTTCTCAGTATCACCATACAGTGAACCCACAAGAGTGTAGTAGTAGTAGTTAATATTCGATGTAGACATGCTAGCATAGGCATCACTTTATGAAGAGTGTTCAAACATTCAAAGGTTTTCCATTGAATCCTGGCTTTAGTTTAACTTCCTCATAAAGTTCTCTCCAAATATCAATAACTGTACTTTCTTGAACATTTAAAAATATTCTATTATTTTTATTTTATACATATGAGTGTATTGTCTGCATGTATCTAAGTTCATGCATGTTGTCCAATACCTATGGAGATCAGAGGATGGCATTGGATTCTGTGGAGTTGCAGGTAGTTGTTAGCATCACATGGGTACCGGGAATAGATCCAGAGTCCTCTCCAGGAGCAGCCAGTACTCTCAAGTGGTGAGTCATCTCTCCAGATCCTGCCTTGAAGTTTTTAAAGTAAGCAAGCTAAAGGTGAAGTCCTGGAATTTGCCTAGAATCTCAGAGCTGACAAGAGTCTGACTTTATCTACCAGCTCTGTGAGAGTGAATTCTGAGATCCACATTGCAGGGTGTCTGTGGAGGGCTTCAACATGTGCCAGCCTGCTACCATCAGAGGCCTAAACTCTGTGTGAATCCTCCAAGCCCAGTGCTGAAATACCTGAAATTGGGACCATGTACAAGAACATCACTGGTGTTTTATAAATAGACCCTGGTGACAAGCGGACATGCATTGAAACTGCTAAATATGGACCTTGGTGGGGGCCAAAATGAGTCAGCAGTTACCCACAGGTACCCACCCTCCACTCCACAGACAGAAAGCAGGAAAAGTGTCCACTGTTAACAGCAAGCATTGGCCTCTAGAGCCCAGAATGACCAGGGACTCACGGGGTAAGCTAACCAATAGGACTCTCCAGAATATTCCTTCAAATTCTACTCAAAGTCGGTAATTCATTTAATTCTCATGCTTGGAGCAGGACCTGCTTTTCAGGATGTCACTGACTAAGCAATGGCCCCATAAGTGGTGATAGGCCAGAGGGCCGCCATAGTCCCAGATGACCATTACGGCCCTAGTGTCTCTACCCTGAGAAGGTCTTATCTCTGATGCAGAACCTAGATTAGTCCAAGAGACTCCTAAAATTACACAGGCTATTTCCACAGCCCTTGACTGCCTCCCAGAACCTGAAGGTAAGACCCTATTGCTGAAGACAGGACATACTTTGGAGATTGGATCTTGAACAATGGAGCTAGATCTGACCTAGAAGCCACCTCCCTGAAGGCTAGCTCTCATAGCTGTGGAGAGCACTATGCAAGCCACTAAGGGAAATCATCAATAGATGATCCAATATCAGCCTCAAGACCAAATATCCACATCAATGACCAGCATAGCATACTGCATTGGTACAATAGTGGCACTTCTATCTTGGGGGACATTAATGGCTAACCAACTGGACCTAAACCCCACTCAGTGGAAGGAAACTCATGTGTGGTATTATTAACATAGCCAGATGGACACATCTGGAGTGGTCAAAGACCTTAGATAATTCCGCAAGGTAGTAGACATATCCCTATGGTAAGGTAACATTTTACTAACTACAGAAGATGTATCCTTGTATTTACAGACAAATATCCCAGACACCACTCAGAAAAGAAGCTTATTTTGCTCCAGATGAGAATAGTGCAGAGTCCCACAACTGGACACACACAGACATGCTCTGTGACTGGCTCATGCCTAGGTGACACATCTACAATGCAACCTCTAAACACAACACCCAAGCGCCATAGAACAAGGACCCAAGAAGGCATTAACTACCTCTGAACTCTCGTTAAGGAAGTTGCTCCACACAACAGAAGACCAGGAATCCAAAAGGACCTGAATGGCCAAATCATGAAGATTAGGAGTCTACAGAGTGCTGTTGCATGGACAGGCTGCCTATGTTCAGCTTCACCCACCCAGGGCTCAGGGAACATTACAGAAGAGGAGTCGAGGGCTGGAAAGATAGCCTAGTGGTTAAGAGAACCGACTGCTCTTGCAGAGGACCCGGGTTCGATCCCCAGCACCCACATGGCAGCTAAGAACCGTCTGTAACTCCAATTCCAGGAGAACTCCAGTTCCAGGGGAATCTGAGACCTTCTTCTGACCTCCACGGCATTGCATGACACGGGTGCACAGGCCTACACACAGACAGTACATTCATACACATACAAAAAAATAAATTAAATTTTAAAAAAAGAAGAGGGGGCAGAAAGATTGCAAGAACCAGGGAGGTGATGCAAGACCAAATGAAAATGAATCAAAAGCTCCTGGGACCCTGCTCATATGAACCTATGGCATTGGTGTCAGCATGCACAAGACCCATGCAAGCTCAGCTGGACAAAAACCCAGCACAGAACTGTAGAAATGGGTAGCAGAGCCCAACCTTGGCTGAGGAAATATTGGCAGCAGATGGCGGTCAGATGAGGAATCCTTGGCCTTCTTTAGAAAAGAGACTCTGGATAGGCTGACTAGAGCTCAGCAGAGGAGCTGGCACTGAGGAGTGAGCGGGGAGAGTAATTTGGCGCAATGGAGTCTAGCAGGAATGACGGAGGTGTGAACTCCATGGCGGGGGCGAGGGAGGGAGGGTGCCAAGGGAGAAGTGGGTATAATGGCGTTTAAGACTGACTGAAAAATTATGTATGAATCACATAAAAATTCAATACAAAGAGAAAGACTCAGAAGTAGAATAGGAACTACTGGAAAGAGTAGGGGATAGAGCTGGGGGGCGGTAGAGAGCAAAGATGATCAAATGTATTACAGACGTGTATGGAAATTTATGTTGTGCAGTCAATATGCACTATTGAATAAATATTCAATAATAAATCTAAGAGAGAGAGGCAGAGAGAGAGAGAGAGAGAGAGAGAGAGAGAGAAAGAAAAGGGAAGGGAAGGGAAAGGAAGGGAAGGGAAGGGAAGGGCTAGGGGAAGCCAGGGACAGCAGCAGAGGTGGAGCCTAGAGCTGGGCCCTGAGCCTGCTGGATGCGTGGGTGGCAGCCTCCGTGCGTGCTGTGGATGCGTGGGTGGCAGCCTCCGTGCTGAAATGCGACCTACTCTGGACTCCTTTGAGACTGGGAGTTCAGGGCATAGTCGTGCCAATCCCATCCTCATTTCAATGTGCTGAGGCCCCCTGGAGGGGAAGTCATTTTCTCAGTTGTTTAACCTGGGTCACGGGGACTAGCGAAGGGCACTGAAGAGGACAGGAGGACCTGTCCAAGTCCCCACTCAGAAGGCCGTGAGGACAAGCAGAGACCAGCTCTTAGCCTTCGTTTCCTTGTTCATCTCTCATTCACTAAACTTCCCTTTCTTTTGAATCCTCCTTACCCCTGTCAGGGTTCAGACCCTTGAACAGCAATCTTTTCACCAGTGGCCTAGAAAGATCCTGGCCTCATGACATGGCTTTTCTATAAAGACTCAGAGTTCAACCATGTCTGAAGATAGATTCCTGTTAGCAGATGAGGCAGAAAAAATGCCTGCAGTCCAAGTTAGAATTTTGGAGTAGCTTCGAGAAAGCCCAAAGAATAACTGCAAGGCTGTGTAATTTTATTTTCTTTATTTTTCTATGCGATGGGATTCTGGTTATTACTTGGTCTCTTTTCTCCACAGACAAAACAGGAATGTAACCAGTGCCATTGAGTCAACATGTCTTAAACACCACACAACCTCTCCAGTTAACTGTAACTCTCTTACACCCTCCAGTTGGGGCACATGTGTGGCAGACACGGGTGGGCACAGAGCTGAGATCTGAGCCCCATCTGTCAGTCCATAATCACTCTCTTTCTGTTGTCTGTGATTTCTCTGACCTATACAGAAGTTCTATTTCTGAGGCACTCGCTTAAGCTATGCATTCTAGAGTCCTGATCCTGGAAATTCAGAAGCAAGTCTGTTATATGCCACACTAAACACAACAGTAACAGGAGATACAAAATTAAATCCATGGAAACAGGCTGAAATCCGGAGGACCAAGACCAGGAGCTTGTTGGTCAGTTTTCTCCCTCATATCTCATAATGACCAGCAGGGGGCAGAAAAGAGCTGTCTGTGTGCTGTGGGCACCCCTGCAGTGCGACAGCACTGAGCCTGTGCAAGAGATCACCTGGGGAGAACTTTCTGACATCAGCCACAAAATCTGAGGCAGGCCGGGAAGGCAGGGTGCAGATGATGAAGATTATTGCCTTGCTGGAGGGGTGGATTTTGCTAGGAAAGCTTGCATTTGCTTGGGAAGCCCACTTTATGTCTGCAATGCAGATGCCGGTAAAGGCAATGGAAAGGAAGACTTATGAGGAAGGAAGGATGTTTACTTCTCACAGCCCAAGACTTACCTCCAGTCTCTAGCTGCGGTTTAATGTGAAAGTTGGGAGGAATCACGGTCCCTACTTATTAAGGTTGTTACTAAGGGGATTCATCCCTGTGATACACTTAGTCTTACACCTGACAAGTGCTTAACTACCAATTGAATGCTATCAGTAATGCCTTCATTATAATTGCATATCTGTGCTTAGTGCAGGTAATAGGGTGAACAAGGTGGTGGACCCACTGAGACTAGGCATGGAAGAGGTGCCCGGAGAAAGGACTGGGGCTTCTTGGAAGGTTCCACCTTGCAAGGGAGGGCGGGGCTCTGAGAGCCATCTGTGAATAACAGGAAACGGAGGGGCAGGCCAGTACACAGCTAATCTGGGTCGCAACAATCTCAGAGAAGCAAGACATTAGCTATGATCACAGTGTACCCTGGACCTAAAGGGTATTGTGTCAGGTGGAGAGCAGACAGACACAGGCAAGAGCATAGGCCACAGTCAGGAAGGCAGCTGGAAAATTCTAGCATGGCAGAGGCCAGGCAGAGGGGTCTGGAGAAGGGACACATCCTCAGGGTAAGCTTAGGGGGGACAGTGAGCCCAGGAGGTGGTGGGGAAGGGCAGCGAGCAGTCATGGGAGACCCATGGGCAGCATGTTGGGCTCTCAAGCTGAGCCCATACTTTGAAAGGTCTTGGATGCCAGCTTGGGTTTGTTTCTAAATAGACATCAGTAAGTAGCAAGTAGTCATTCATCAGAGCAGCAACCACATGATGCGGGACTGCTGGCAGGCACTGCTCTAAGCACACGGCCTGCATCGTCTCCATCTGCCCTCCAGGAACCAGACAAGGTGTGGAACACAGTAGTCTGGAGGTGGTTTGTCCCCAGGAGCTCATGTGTAGGGGACTTGGTCCCCAGTGTGATGTCTTAAGAGGTGATGAGATACTTTAAAGGTGCTGCATGCTAGGAGGTGATTAGATCACCAGGGTACTAGCCTGGAATGGATTAGTGCTTGCAGAGTGAGCTGGTTATCTTGAGAATGGGTTATTATAAAGTAAGCCGGCCTGCTTGTTTGGATTCTCTTTCTGTGTCTCTCATGTCAAGACCCAACTAAGGGGTGTGTGTGTGTGTGTTTGTTTTTGTGTGTGTTTGTGTGTGTTTGTGTGTGTGTGTGAGTGTGTGTGTGAGTGTGTGTGTGTGTGTGTGAGTGTGTGTGTGTGTGTGTGTGTGTGTTGAGGGAACTACAGGCTGAACTGAACTGGTGGGGCTAAGGTACTCAGGCTTAGGAATTTTGTAATGGCAGCATAATGACATGAGAACAGGAAGGAGGAGAGCTGTAAGGTCCCCAGCTAGTAGGGGCCAGATGGGATCTTCAAAGACACCCAGTAAGGACTCTGATTTAGGAAGATAGGTTGTGCTAAGGTGTTCAGGGAAGTCCAGAGGAAAGCAGAGACCACGGGGCAGGCCTGAGGGCTTGGTAAGGGGAGGTAGAGGCCTCCTTGTTTAGGATGAAAAGCATAGTGTCTCTTGAGAGGAAACCCTCTCTGACTCAATGAACTTTGCTTGAATATTTCAACAGATGAAGCCCACTTCTTTGTGGGAGACATGCACTAGAGATGAAGGACTGAAGGACAGTTCATACCATTTGTCTCTGGCTGGGTAAGATTCCTGTGCGGTGCAATTTGGGGCTGTGACATCATCTAAGGAGCTGATTGAAAACGGGACACCTGTGACTCAGGTTTTAGCTCACGCTCTTGTGTTACAATTTAGTCAAATTTTCTTTAAGTGTATAACTTACTTAATTAAAAATATTTTATTATTTTTATTTTATGTGTATGTGTATAGCTGCATGTAAGTGCACCTGTGTCATGCAATGCCTTTTGAGGACAGAAGAGGGCAGTGGATCATCTGGAACTGAAGTTATAGACAGTTGTTAGCCACCATGTTGGTGCTGGGAACTGAACCCAGGTCCTCCGCAAGAGCAGCCAGTGCTCTTTAACCATGCTGTCCAGCCCTGCCCCTACTGTTTTATCTTAAGCGATTGAAACATGGAATAACACACAGGATAATAGCTGGGTATAGTGGAACATGCCTGCTATCTCAGCAGAGGAGAGGGGGGCTGAGGCAGGAAGATTGCCATATATTCAAAGCTAGTTTGAGCCACAGGAAACAAACAAAAAATAGAAAATAATCTGATGTGTTAGATAACAAATTACATTACATATTAACATATGGTCATATTATTTCTTCTTGTTACTGTACTGTGATAGTTAATCTTTTGTTTTGTTTAGTTTTTTTGAAGGTCAACTCAGTGAGATTTAGGATTGCCATGGTCATGTCTGTGAGAGAGTTTCTGGATTAGGTTAGCTGAGGTGAGAAGCCCTTGGTACAAGTGGGAGACAGCATTCCATGTTCCGTGGTCTAGAGAACAAGGAGACAGCAGCCGAGCACCAGCTCCACCTCTCCCAGCTTCCTGACTGTGCTACAATGTGACCAGGTGCCTCCTGGCCCTGTTGCCTTCCCAGCCAGGATGGATGGTGGCCTAAAACCGTGAGCCAAAATAGACTCTCCCTCCCTTAATTTGTCAGCTATGTCACAGAAATGAGAAAATGAAATAATGCGTGTATCCAGGAAGAAAGGCCCCATGTCAAGTAGAGACCTTCTCTGTGCCCCACTTTAAGCCCTGAACTGACCTCAGCCCAAATTATTTACTCTGAGTAGTCTTATACCACTTTCCAAACTTGGCGTGTTTCCAAGCTGTACAAACAGGACCTGGCCAAGATTGTTCTTCAATGCATGATTGTTACTCAAAGTTCCTTTTATTCCCTTTTTTGGACATAGTTGTTACTCATGCTTTGGTTGTATCATTCCTTTACCAAGCTCACAAAGATATTCCTTTTGCTTCTTTTATTATGTAAATGTTTTGGATCTCATTACCATATTCTCAGATACTGAGCCCATCTTTGCATTTTTCTAGAAACAAGCTCTCATTCAAATTCATCCTTGCTTGGGCCAAGTGACCTTAAAGGATGCTAATGGAGCTCTGGGTTGGAGTCTACCAGTACAGCCTTCTGTAGAAGCTGTCATGTATGTGCAGGGTAAAAATACACCTAATTACCTAACTCTCCTGTTTAACATTCTGCAGTGACTTTTGCTCACTGGATTTCAAGCAATTCTGAGTGTGTACTGTGACCTTCATCTTTCATGATTTTATCCTCAGGTTCACTGTTCTCTGGTTTCTTTTCTAGTCAAGTACAGACACACGACAATGCTCGTCTTTAATCCACTCACTATTTCCCTTGTATAGAACCCTTGCTTTTGGTGAACCCCCCGCTTCCCCTTGTCCCTTAACCTAAGTGCGCTCAAGCGTGCCTGTCACGAGGCACAGATGCAGCCATGCCACTCAACTCGCCCCTTTATCCCATATGATAAAGGCCAAGCTCTTTAATCCAACACACTGGTGAACACATTTCTCTCTGCTGGGCTTAGTCTCCAGAGGAACGTCAGCATGGCCATTTGTACCTGTGGCTGTACTTGAAATATCTTTCTCAAGGGAGTATATTTCTCCCTCTGTGAAGAGGACCTGCATTTGGTGACAGATTCACATTTGGGAATCTGGTCCAAGGCCACATAGCCCACATGATAACTTAAATCCACTGTGTTCCTGCTAAAATCTAGAAGGTTCTGTGCAAGTACTTCCCGGAACACTGTAAGAGGCTGTATACTTAAGTCCTTGTACAACTATGATCATCCTAGATCTACCTGGCAATTTGAGTGCCCTCTTCCTCCCTTATGGCTCTTTACGGTAATTGCATCTGCTTTTCCTCTGGTCATTAATTCTTCACAATTCCCCTGCTGCCCCACGGCCTCATCCTTTCTTTAAACTGTATGTATTTATCATGTATCACATTGTGTCTTGAAATAAGCATATACTGCTTTTTGTGGTGAGAACAATGCCTCATATGAATTACAATCAGATAGATATCAGATATTTCTCTTTTTTTAAATACAGGGAGAGGCTATTGTTTGTACACAGAGTGTTTTCTTTTTTTCCACTGCAAGGCTTGTTGGGAGGTTCTTGGGGAAGGTGAAACTTCTCAGCCTTGTATATATGTATTAGGGTACCTCACAACTTGGGTTCTCACTGTCTCTTCATCCCTCTGAACTTGACTTGAGAGGTCTGGCAGAGCTTTTCATCTGTCATGGAGTCACTGAGCCTTGGGAACAGACACTGGATTCAACTGAATTCCATGCTGACCTGTCACAAAGCACAAAAGGTTTTTTGTTTGTTTGTTTGCTTGTTTGTTTTAGAATGGCTCAAGAGACTTTGATTTTCTGCCTATGGACTGTTGTTTAAAAGTCAAGGATGATTATTATTCCTAAAAGATATATATATTTCACATTATGGTAGTAGACTTTGTTCAGATACCAAATATTTTCAAATATACAAACCCAATTTTTTTCATACACATTATTTACATCTATTAGCCAGAATACCTATTATAACATCTATATAACAGAATAACTATTGGGTTTTATCATTGTTTCTAAGCAATAAAAGTACTAATTTTAAAAAAAGTCAAGGCTTAGGGGCTGGAGAGATGGCCTAGCGGTTAAAAGCTCCGACCGCTCTTGCAGAGGACCCGGGTTCGATCCCCAGCACCCACATGGCGGCTGAGAACCATCTGAAACTCCAGTTCCAGGAGAACTCCAGTGCCAGGGGAATCTGAGACCGTCTTCTGACCTCCGCGGCATTGCACGACACGGGGGTGCACAGACCTACATGCAAAACAGTACATTCATACACATAAATAAATTAAATTAAAAAAAAAAGTCAAAGTTTTAAGTTCTTCACGGTCTCTAAAGAGGCCTCCATGTTTGCGCCCACTCTCAGTTCAATGGCCAATCCTGGTGCATCGCCACTGTCTGGCTTCACTCCGGATGTCAGACACAAGGTGTTCTGGAATCTGTATGCATTCAGTATGTCATCAATTACATTTCAGGGTCCAATTCCAGAACCTGTCTGCTTCCTACTGCCACTTCTGGTCCCAATAGCCATATTGTTCAAAATAATTGGCTGGAAAAAAATAATGATACCATGGATGGGAGAGTATGGATGGTGTTATACACACACTATTTTCAAAGATTTCAGAACTGAAAGCATAGCCCTGCGCTTAACAAGGTCCTCTCACACTGCAATCAGGGGTAAGGCCCTCTGGGGAGGTAGAATATAGCTTTCCTTACTGTCACCTCCCTGAGGCTTAAACCAGGACTTTGAACTTAGAGTTCATTAGATATTCGATGGCTGGATAAAGAAATGATGTCCAATCACAGCTCAGGAAGGAGCCAAGTATCAAAGCATCCCCTGATTGGAACTGCCATCAAATAGCTGATGATTGCACATTTAATGAGTAAAGAACATTTAAAAAATATCCTTTCTTTGAGCATAAAATCAAATCTTCAAATGGCCAAATCATCATCAACTACCACTGGGTAAATTTTCACAAAGTAAAAATTTCCTGTGTAACCACCATCCATGTAAAGGGAGACAAAACCCTAGTAACAGCGCCTCTCCCCAAGGCTCCTTTAGGGTCCCTTCCAGTCCCCTGAGAAGATGGCTGCTGCCAGCACACAGGGACTCAGACTTCTGTCATCAAAGTCTGGATGTTGTTCTTGTTTGTTTTGAGCAAGAGGCTCTTTCTAGCTCAGGCTGACCTGTCATCCACAGCAATCCCTTCTTTAGCCTCTGAGGTGCTGGGATTATGGACCTGATCTACCAGACTGCCTTTTTATTTTTAATTTTTTATGTATATGAATGTACTGTCTGCATGTAGGTCTGTGCACCCTTGTCATGCAATGCCGCAGAGGTCAGAAGAGGGTGTTGGATTCCCCTGGAACTGGAGTTCTCCTGGAATTGGACTTAAACATGGTTCTTAGCTGCCATGTGGGTGCTGGGAATCGAACCCAGGTCCTCTGCAAGAGCAGTTGGCTCTTTTAACCGCTAGGCCATCTCTCCAGCCAGACTGCCTTTTGATGTGTGTGAAAGCCACAGGACATGACCGCATAGCACACATCTCACTGACTGGGTCAGTCCACTCAACATTGTCATTCTGGCTTCATCTATGGCGTGAGCTGTGACAGTGTTTATCTGCTCCTCATTTCAGTCTTATACTCTATGACTGAATGCACTATGGGAGTTTATCCATTCCATCAAGAATGAGCATTGGCTTGTTAACAATGCAGTTACAGGTAATGCAGCTATGAAAATCCTTACACACAGCTTCAGAAGACAAATGCCCATTAGCTCTCAGTAATTCCCTAGGCATGGAATTTCTGGTGATAGAATTCTTATTGGTTGAGCTTTTAGAGCTATTGCCAACCCATTTTACAAAATGGCTATAACAATTTATACTGCTGCCAGTTAATGTAAAGGGTTGCTAAAACCCCATAGCACTTAGTGTTGTCAGTCAATTTTGTGTAGTTTTTGGGGTCTAAGGGCTTCCAGTGCATCTCATTGTGGCTGAAATTTACATTTGAATAAAGAAATCCACAGCTTTTCCATGCACATGTTGGCCTTTTGGATATAATCTTTTGCAAAATGATTGTTCTACTTCTTACTTGGTTTGCTGTCCAGAAAACCAAGTAATCTTTCTTTTTCTTACTGATATAAAAGACTAATTCATTCTGGATCCAAGTCCTTTTTCAGATAATATCTTCTCCCACATGTGCCTTGCACAGTTTCTCTGTTAACAGTGTGTTTTGATGAATAGAAATACACAATTATATCTTAAATTCATCTTTTTAAAGAAATAGCTTATGGTTGGTGCAAGATTTTATTCTGTTTAAAATGGTCGCCTCTACCATGGCATGATGTGCTTTCCAGTGTTCCATTTTAGAATTTATAGCAATGTTCCTTTCACACTTAGATTTAAACTCTATCAGGTAAATTTTATGCCCACAATGAAGAAGGAATCAATACACAGATTGTATATGATTGATGGAGAATCATTCATTTTTCTTTGCATTTACATTGTCCTAGTGGGTTTGTTTGTTGAAATTTTATTCTATTCCTTTACTCTGTTTGTAAATTCTACACTAGTTGTGCATTGCCTTAATTATGAAACTTTGGATACATCTTAATTTCTGGATACAGAAGTCTTCTATGTTTATTCTAATTCCTTAAGATCACCTTGGCAGTTTTCATTTCTATAAAATAACTCACATAATAGAAGCAATACCTAGTATATTGGGGATGGTACTAATAAGTGTTTCATTAGCTTTTGTCAGTCTGACAAAAACTAGACATATCTGGAAAGAGGGAGCTTCAATCAATGAATTTCCTTCACCAAATTGGCCTGTGGGAATGTCTGTGAAACATTTTCTTATTGCTAATTGATGTAGGAGAACTCAGCCCACTGTAAGCAGTTTCATGCCTCTGCATCCCTGGGCTGTATAGGACAGGTAGCAGAGCAAGCCAGGGGAAGCAAGCCAGTAAGGAGCATTCCTCCATGGTCTCTGCTTCAGTTGCTGCCTCAAGGTCCCTGCCTTGATTTCCTGCCTTGGTGTCCCTTGATGATGATGGACTGTGACCTGTAAGCTAAATAAACCCTTTCCTCACCAAACGGATTTTGGTCTCTTAGTCAGTGTTTTATCACAGAAAGAAAAAGCAAACTAAAACGGTATGAGACCAGAATATGGAGCCGACTCCCATTAGGAAATTTTTACCAGTTTGGCCCAGGAATCCCAGGCATGCTGGAACTCCAAGAACTGTAGCTGCAACCTGGGCCAGAGTCTTTAACAGAGGCTTCCCTTGCTTTATATGATCCCGGTTTGCATGCTGGGGGGGGGGTGCACAATAGAAATTATTTGCACAGTAATCCACACCACCTCCCAGAAGTGTACATCAGACAATCTGGACTGTATTCTTGAGCTAGTTATAAACATGCAGGTAATGTCACACAAAGAAATTCACCCTAACTATAAAAATTACTTCTCCCATAAAGAGACAAACAACCTCTTCCCAAGTACCGACCCCCCTGCACGCACACACATGCCAACACAGATACACACATAGTCCACTGCACTGTGCTGTGGGCAGCATGTTGCTTTCATATACTGCACTCAAAAAAGCATTTCCTAACTGCATTTCTAACTGGCAAATTCCTTTATTCCTGCCAACCTGTTCCCTGCCACTCTCTACTATACCAAGTTTAAATAGCTTTTGGGCTTTTTTCTTTTGACTATACTTCTTGGACACAAATTCAAACCTCTTTGTAGATAGTCTGGGCATAACCCCCACACCCTCTTGGTTCATCGCTTCATAGCAACTACTAGTGTCTGTTCACTTCAGCTCTTGGCTTGACCATGTGGCTGCTCTGACATTGGCTGATGCAGTACCAGCCACCATCATGGTCATTTAAGGATTAGACCCCGAGAACATCATGTTTGGGTGCCTACTCTCAGAGGCTATAGGAAGCACAGTCCAGCTACCTGGAGAACCCATACAGGAACTGAGAATCTGGGCAGGTCCATTTGCAGCCAGCACAAACTTGCCAGGCCTAGGCATGACTCTTCCTGGAAAGGGTTCTTCAGCCCACTCAGAGCTCCTCAGCTGAGCCATGTGCAGGGAGACGCAGTGTTTCCAGCTGAGCCCACCCAGACTCTAAAATCATGAGAAAAATGCTGATCCCGTTGTGAGCTTCAGCTCCTTTGAATGGTTACTTCTGCAATTATGCATGGCTAAAATAGAAACAGGTATCAGAAAGGCGTTGTGACATTACAGCATTTAGAATCTTGGCATTTGCTTTAGGACCGGGCAGTTGGAAACCAAGAAAAAGTAAAGAAATTGCAAGTGGAGACTGGCAACAGGGAATCTGGGTTACAAACCAGAAGGACAAGTAGGGAAACTGTCACCTGGATAAATGTGGCAGAAAAATGTTATCTAATGACCTTGCAGATCTGTCTGGAGAGCTCCAGAAGGCTGGTGAAAATACCAGCTTTTTTAGCCACCTGTAATAAAGAACTGGGCGAGCACAGTGATGTGTGGAAGGAGGTGGTCTGTTTTCAAGCCGAACTGGAGAATATGAAGGAGCCAGAAATTGCTGGGCTTAAAAATAAAACTGACTCTCCTGTCTAGTCTTTCCCAGCAGAAGATTTTCAAGGTAACAAATGCCATTGGTGGAAATCAAATCCAAGGAACTGCTAGTAAATTGTAGTACCAAGGTCAAGATTGGTTCAAGGGTGTGAGTCTGGATTATGAGTTCAGAATTTTTCACGTGAAACTTCTTCCATGTAGCAAGACAAAATGGGTCCTAAAAACCAAAGGGTTTGCCTCCTGGAACTTTTTAACTGGATAAATGGCATCTTTACTAAAAAAATATTACTAGGATTTTTCAGAAACTCCTGACTGCACAGAGCAGCAAGAGACTTGAGGTTTGTAGGAGATGGGATTCTTTCTAATGGATCAAACCCCAGTCAGGTAAAGAGCAGCCTGGTCCCTCAGACATTGTGGATCAATGCTTACCTGAAGTCTTTAGACATCTCAAAAGGGATAAACCGTTCTCACTGATACATAAATCTCTACCAAGACTGAATTCAAAATGATAAAAGTAACTTTTGACTGTAACTTATGAATACACAGTGTTTATATTTAATAACAGTGAGACCTTGGGAAAACTGCTTTCCTATAGACATTACCCTGCTCATCTCTTAAAGGAGAGGGATAACTGACTTCTTTGTGTAAGAGTAGATTCTCATGATATAAAGCACAGAAACATACACTGTTATCATCCTGAAAAACACTAAACCACTTCTGGGTATTGACCCAAAAGACTCAAAGTCAGTGAACATATCATAGAGACACCTGTGCATCCCATGTTTATCACAGCACTGGTCATAGTAACTAAGCTATGTAACCAACTTAGGTGTTCAACAATGGGGGAACAGATCAGGAAAATGTGATGTGTGTACACAACTTTTTTTTCAGTAAAGAACAGAGTTATGCTGTATGTAGGAAAATGGGACACTAGATATAATTCTATCAAGTAGCCAATTACAAGAAAGGACATCATATTTTCTCTCATTTGTGGTTCTTAGATTTAAAAAATATTGATCTTTTGTGCATTTCATACACCAGTTCTTAATCAAATTTAGAACCCTTCTCCCATTCACGCCTGCACACCTCCACCCAAGCCAGACCTCATGCACTCCATCACACATGGTAAGTCCTATCCAGTCAAGCAATTGTATACAGATGTCCTCCAGTGCAAATTCAGTGACTGGAGCCTAGTCAGCCTATCTAGAGTAAGTAATGTCTATTTTCTCTCACCCAGAAGTAATTGGTCTCCAACTGTTCTCAGGCTAGGACTAGCCTGTCAGCCATTTCTCTCCCTCCACTCTGGATCCTTGTCTTATTGAGTTGACATGGGTCTTGTGCTTGTTGCCACCGTGGCTGTGAGTTCACATGTGCAAGCTTCCAGTGGCCTGAAAGCCTCTGCTTCCCTATGTTCATGGACTAACACTGGCTCTTATAATCTTTCCACTTCCTCTTCTGCAATGGTCCTGGAGCTGTGGGCCAGTGAGGTTCAATACAGGAATCCTATCCAGGGACACACTCTGCAGCCTCTTATTCTCTAAAACTCGGCCAGTTGTGGCCTTCTGTGTGCATTGCACTCTGCTGTATAAGGAAGCTTCACCAGTGAGAGCTGAGGGCTGCACTAGTGTTCTCCCCACCCTCTGTTCCACCATGTCCCATGAGCCTTAGGTGTAGAGGTTTCACTGCAGATTTGTCACCTAGGACTGGGAATTTCTCAAATGTATATTTTCTCTGGGTGACCAGTTGTAGAACTCTGCAGTAGCCTCCGTCTGTTGCAAAATGAATCTTTGATGAATGGTATATGGTATACTTGTTTGTAAATATAAAGATCCATATTTAGCATATGATAAGAAATTTCATTTGTCAGAGGTATGTCAGAGAGGGATTCTCCTAGGATCTATGTCCTCTTTAGCCATGTGCATTTGGCTGTGTGTACAGTGCCACCCATGGGTTCGCTCCCATTGCTGTGGATTGCCTTCAGATAACAGTTCTTAGATTTTATATAGATTAAATCTTATGTATTTATATACATATATATTTTGTGAATATAGCAGTAAAATTACCTAGGAGGACAAAGGAGGGGACAGGTGAGAAGAGGGAAGTCTGCGTGATATGGGGGTGGAGGGGGGATGCTCAGCTTACATTATACACATCAACAGAAGTTTGAAAAATGTAAAAGGAAAGTAAGTCAAATAAAAATTAACCCAAATGCCCCTCAACTGACAAGTGGATGACAAAAATGTGGTACACCTATACAATGGAGTACTACTTAGCAGTAAAGAAAGATGACATCATAAACTTTGCAGGTAAATGGATGGAACTCGAAGCCATTATGCTAAGGGAAGTAACACAGTCCCAGAAAAACAAGTGGCTAACACTAAAACCCCAGATGACAGGCAAGCTGAACAACATTATTGTTATATTTCCGTTTTTTCAGATGAAAGCAACTATGTTGTTATAATGTAAATCTCTTAATGGGCTCTAGAATCAATCTACTACTTACTCTCAGACTCTGTAATTACTGTATATGAGTGGAAAGTATGTATGCATATTTTAGAGTATTATAAAATTATAGGAAGAAAATATGAATTCCTCAGCGTAAAGAAAAAGACTAAGAGAAAGATGCAGGATAGTTATGGTGGAGTGCATGATCTGGGGTGGGGTGGGGGGAAGGGAAAGGGAAATATGTCTAAACTAAACTGGGAAATGATGTCTGAAATACACAAAACATCAATGAAAGCATTATAAAAATTGAGGGAGGAAGAAAGTGAATCTTCAGCCCTAGTCAGTAATCCCCAGGTGATGTCATGTGGAGCAAACACACATACAGATCTTGATTGCTGCCCTAGTGAACTGTCATGTATTTATCAGCTCAAGTTAGCATCCAATTATTCTCTCAATGTTTGTATGAGTCAAAGGTTCTAGGAATGGTTTGGCTCAGTAGATTCTCTGCCTAGTTCTCAAAAGGGTGAAATCAAGGAGCTTGAGATGCCCACATTCATGGCATAGAAAGAATGGATTAAATTTCACCCATCCCAGAGGGTCTGAATTGCACATGCTCTGATACTCTCACACTTCTACTGTCTTCCTTTGCTGTGATTTCATGGGACCCCCCCCTAGATGTTTCATAACCTATCTGCATGTCTTCTAGCATAATACAATTTCTGGAAATATATTTTATTGCTTGTCTAAGCTCTAGGGATTGGAGTAAGTCATTTTGGAGAAGTTAGCATTCTGCATACCACAGATAAATTTCTCCCGGGGCTCTGTCCTGTTGTCAGAATCTCAAAGAATATATGATTTGGGTTAGATTAAGCCTTCAAACATTGGGGTGCTTCATGTGTATGTGTGCATGTCTAAAAGATACATACTAGGTTGCTTTGTTACATGCATCAACATGTATGTATAATGAAGATATATATATATATATATATGTACATTTATGCCTTAGATGACAGGTACATTTTCTAGGTCTTACAGTAATTCTTTTTTTATTTATTTTTTTAATTTTTATTTATTTATTTTTTATGTGTATGAATGTATTGTCTGCATGTAGGTCTGTGCACCCATGTCCTGCAATGCTGCAGAGGTCAGAAGAGGGTGTCCAATTCCCCTGGAACTGGACTTCTCCTGGAACTGGAGTTACAGATGGTTCTCACCAATTGGGTGCTGGGCATCGAACCCAGGTCCTCTGCAAGAGCAGTCAGCTCTCTTAACCACTAGGCCATCCCTCCAACCCCAGAGTAATTCTTAAATAAGAGTGTTTGCCTAGGACTATTTTGGTTTTGTCACAATCATAGGTAAAAATCTAATTGAAGAACAATTTTCCATTGCTAATAGCATTAGGAAAATGAGATGATTGAAGGTGTTTTGAGTAATTGGATACTATACCCCATTAATCCAGGCCATTAAGTCCAGACAGGGTGGACCAGATTGTATGCAAGTGCATTATCACAATGATGCTTCTGTTGACAATACAAGGATTGTAATTGTTCTTAGATGCTTATCCAGCTAATGGGTAAAAAAGGCCTTTGGATTCATTGGATCACAAATTACATGATATGTATCTCGTATCCTGTTTCATATTTCCTATACCTAAGAGAATATCTGCAAATGAAGCCTATGATTTTAAGTGAATATATCTGAATTGATGTATTTGTAGTCTAGCAATATGATTTTTTGGGAGCAAAGCAGGCCATGCATGTTTTAGTGCAGTGATTGCTTCTGCAACCTTAACGATGTCCTGGCACAGCATAGAGAGGATGCTTTGATGTTGGAGCAAATTGAGATGAATAGCCATTAACATGTTGATACCAGGCTGGAGATATGGCTCAGTGGGTAAGAACACATGCTGTGAAAGACAGAGCTGCTGTTTGAGTCTCCGGTGGGCCATGGTCCCAAGTGCCTGTAACCCCAGCACTGGGGGGATGGAGACAGGTGATCCTAGAACTAGATGGCCAACCACTCCAGCTGAAACAGGGAGCCTGAGGATCAGCGAGAGGTCCCGTCCCCAAAAATAAGGTAGACAGAGCTAGAGGAAGGCCCTCAACATCCCCCTCTGTCACACACATGCGCGCGCGCGCACACACACACACACACACACACATAATTAAAGTAAATAAATCATATAGTGGAAGCGCTACTAGGACTCCAGGGTTAAAATAAATAAATAATAAGAAATAACAAGTATAAGTAATATATATATTAAGTAATATATATGTATATAAATATATAAGTAATAATAAATAATAATAAATAATAAGTATATTGAGCACAGATCTGCTGAATTACAAATATTGATGTTGGCAAATGGTATATTTGATAAATAGAGCAATTCAAGGATTTCTCTCTAAAATTTTTCTTGATTGAATTTGGACTCCTTCCATTTTAAATTAATTTTCTTTGGGGCGTGTGGCATGTGTGCGTGTGTGTGTGTGCACATGTGCATGCAGGTCTGTGTAAGCATGCACATGTGGAGGCTAGGGGTCAATGTCTGGTATCTTTCTGGGCTACCCTCCACTATCTTTCATGGGATCTGAAACTCATGATCTCAGCTAGACTGGCTGGCCAGAGTGCCATAAGGCCACCTGACTGCCTCTCTATTGCTGGGTGACAGACATGTATTCTAGAGTCTGGATTTTCTGAGTGCCAGGGACCTGAATCAGGTTCTCATGCTTACACAGAAGACACTTTCTGACAGAGCTATCTCCCTGGTCACCATTTTTCATTCATCAAGTTAGCATACAAAGTATTGGGTTTCATCATGACATCTTCACACACCAGGACGGCATGCTTTGATCTCAGCGTCCCCCCTCTCATAATGTCCACCCTGCCCCTCGTTAGCCTAAAAGGGAGGCCACTTTTTAGGTTAAGTGCTCTAAATCTCCCATCCAAGTCCCCATCCTCTACTGCTTAGCTTCATTGTCCACCAAGTTCTAGACATACAGGTGCTAACTTGAATAGCATGAACCCAAAGCAGTGGATTCCCTCTGCATCCTACAGTTTATTAGAGAGGGGGGCTGGAGTTTGAGGTGTTTATCCTCCTTGCTGCCCCCTGATGAGCTCTCTGAATGTGTCCATGGTCCTTGACTAACAATCTCACCTCCGTAAAGCACTTTGTGCTGCCAGAGAAGGTCCCTCCACCCTCCCTGGAGGAATAGGCACCCCAGTTTGCCACCATTACTAGCTCAGGATGCAACTCTTCTCTGGGATCCTTTCCTCCTGCACACAGGATGAAGAGGCTCTTTTATAAATTGTTCTGATGTAAATTCTCCTTAAATCTACGTATGCCATCTCCTTCCTGCCAGACATTAGCTAATAAAATTTAGGGTGATTTATCCCGCCAGCATATCTTACTTAGAAACTCAGGTAATTCATGAGAGGGGAGTCTGACCTTGACTTCATTTGTCTTGTGGACTATGGGAGGGGATGTGCTGCCAGAACCCAGCTAAGGAAAAAAGTTCAGCCTCTGAGCTAGGCCCTACCGGCTCTTCCACAGTAATAAGTACTTAGAGTTATGTCATTTGCCCATTGTCAGAAGTAGTTAATCCTAACATTCGCCACATTGGAAGGGTTCTTCAGGCTCAGCTCATCGTAACCTCCTTCCTTCTGGGGAAACTGAGGTCCAGAAGCTAGAAGTCACATCCTCAGCACACCATGTGGGTGTGGGGGTCCAGAAACTAGAAGTCACATCCTCAGCACAACATGTGGGTGGCTCCAAGTGCTGCCCTGTGAGCCTGCAGGCTGATGTGGGCGTACAAAAACTTGTGAGCTGAAAGTCTGAAGCTTTGTTTCCTGAACAGCCATGCCACAAGAGAACACTGAACACCAAACACATGCCAAACCCCACTTCAGAAATGGCTGGCTGACCTAGCCCCAGCCCCCAGGCACCTTCTGTCCTGATGGAGAAGATGGGAAGTTGGACTTAAATGTAATGACTACCTGTGTCCTTACTGTGGTGAATGAGAAGAGCCTGGTTTAGAAAACAGTCAGGGAGGATCTTTTGGGCAATAATCTAAAAATACTTAAAATGACTCATTAATCATCTGAATGTTATTATTGAGTGCCTACTGTGTACCACATACTGCGGTGGATTTAATGGTGAAGGAAACATGATATTGAGCAGGAGAAAAATCAGTTTTAAAAATTGAAGCCATGAAATGACCAGGGTTATGAGGCTGGTGATGGGAGGGTATTGGAAATCTATGAAGGGTGCTGAGTGCAGTTAGAGGCTGGTGATGGGAGAGTTACTGGAAATCTATGAAGGGTGCTGAGTGCAGTTAGAGGCTGGTGATGGGAGGGTTATTGGGACTCTATGAAGGGTGCTGAGTGCAGTTAGAGGTTGTGAAGTCTTCCTGGAGAAAGGAAAGTGATGCCTGCAGCTCCATAGCAGACCTTCTGCAGAAGAGGAAAAAAAACCAACAGCAGAAGTGGGGTAAGGATCAGCGGCAGGCAATGGAGGGGCCACCAGGATGAGAAGAGCAAAGGGCGTCAGGTCAGGGTGGATGCAGGGAGCTGTGTGTTACTGTGTTCTTCCATATGTGTGCATTTTAATATCCTGTGCATCGCAAAAGTGTGTATTTGAATATATGTGTTGGGATCCATGTGTGTGTATCAGGGCAGTTGAGTATACTATATATATATATGTGTGCATTTGTGTGTATGTGGAGGTATTTATATGTTTGGGAGGTGTATGTGTATTTGCATATAAGTGCATATTTTTTTTTCAAAGCCAATTTTTTATTGAAGCTTTGTGCATTTCATACAACATTTCCCAATCAAATCTACACCCATTCCCCTTTCCTTGTCCCCCACCCCACCAGAGCTCACGCATTCTGCCATACATATTTTTCATCTTTTTCTGTCTCTTTTAAAATTTTCAATGCAGAAGTTTACTGTTTTGGGCAGAAGTTCACTGTTTCAGTCAGTTCCTTGACCCAGTCTTGTTGTTGTTGTTGTTCCTTCCAATTTGCATCACTCCAAAATATGCATATATGCATGCCACACATATATCAAGATTATGACATCATAGGTTTTAGCATCTTCAGCTTATGATTTCTTTTTTTTTCTTTATTAGGCTGAAAGATATCTTGTTTTCCTTAAGGAAGTGTTTGAAGGCTCCTCCTTGGGAAGCCCAAACAACCATCAGTCCTGCCCTTGTGCTCCACACTGGGGTCTTTCCTTCCCATGGTCACCCAAATGAGGTCTAGTAAGCACTGCGTCCCATCTTGATCTTCTTTTACTGGCCTCCATGATACAGCCTGGGTAGTCCAACAATGGCAGTCTATACTCTGAAGACGCTGAAACCCCAGTAGTTGCTCAGTCCACAAGCTGGATGTCTCAGCAGTCCCCATCTGGTACTGAGGGTTTGGAGGATTCTTGGAGAGACATGAGTCTTCAGTCCAGGTTGGAAGGTTGGAAAGCTGTGTCTCATGTCTTTGAAGGATGGCAAAAGCAGTGGCAGCCAAAGGGTAGCTGCGCTTGACAGTAAGAATTGAAGACAGGCAAAACGATAGTGCTTTTTTTTTTTTTTAACTTTTTGTCTTTTTACTAGGATCTCAAGTTTTATACTTGAAGTACAGTTTCTCAGGCCTTACTGATTATTCATTTCTGGTTATACTTTCCTTTTGGATGTTTAAGGCCACACGGTTAGCCCAGATTTACCAAGGTTTTTGATAAGTGCATATTTGTATTTGTGCATATATAAGTGTTTGCTTTATGTGTGTGTTTGACTTTATGTGTATGTGTATGTGTGTGTGAATTTATACATGTATATTTGTATATGGATGTGTCTTTATTTGTATGTTAAAGCATGTTTGTGTGGATATGCACTCAGACACAAATATTTCTCTATGTGGACCATGGGTGAAGAGAAGACAATCATGTTTAGAGTTGGAGAGACCAGCAGGATCCCCAACAAGATCCTGAGGGGAAAATTAGTATGTCAAAGCTTCACACATGAGGTGTGGAGTGGAGAGGTGATAGCAGGGATGTATCATGCTGACCCAGAACAGGGTCCAGCAGGCCTCCACACATACTATGTGGCTGAACACAAGTCCTGGTCTTCTCAGCATCTCGGTATCCTCCTCTGTCAATAAAGATCAAAACACCCAGAATCACAGTGCTACCCAGGGAGATTAACCAAGGTACCTCATAGGCAATGAGTGGGTTCAGTGCGGACACTTTTGTCATGTTTGACCTCAGACAGGTCTCATCACATCAGTCACCCGAAGGCACAATGATAGCACTGAGCAACATAAGAGATAAGAGAACCCCGAGATCCAGAATCATCTAGACTCCCAGCCTCATCCCAGCCAATCCCAAGTCTACTGACTCAGAACTGACCTAAGAACCATGGCCAAGCAAGCTTCCCTGGTGGCTGATGTTTGAAAGACAGTACACAAGAGGCCCTGAAGGGCCTCAGAGAGCTTACTTTCATGAGTCAGTGTCCTGACTCTGGCTCTGCACCTCCAGCCCAGTGTGACCCTCTAGAGTCCCCCCTTGTGGCTGATTTACTCACCCAGGTCCCACAGGTTGCCTTGAACGCCTTCTCTCCTTCCTTCTCTGTCCCCTAATCTAATTATCACAGAGACCAGATGTGACAGGCTGCCTGTCTAACCCACTTAAGCATCTCAGAGGGCACCCTCCAAGATCGGGCCTTTCATCATCTGCCAGGTCCCAACCCTAGAAATCTGGAAGGTATCCTTATGATAATTAGCCCTGAAGTGTCCTCTGCCAGAATAATCCGATTACTGGGCCCAGAAACAGCTGCAGGCTGCCACAATCAAATCCACTGAGTGCAGGCACACAAAGAGGATCAGCCTTCTGGAACAGTGTGCTCGCTCACCTCCTTCCATAGCCCTCCTCTCCAAACACTTCTGTGCATCTGTACCTCACTCTATTTTTGAAATGAGATGGAAGTAAATGTGTCTTCCACAAGGAAATGAAATGCATGTTACATTTCACTTTACCTTAGTCTGAAGAGCTCACTGGCTAGTCCAGGCCTATGTGTGAATCCCTCTCCCAACATAGGGGCTAGACCACATCTTGTGATGCATCCTGTGCAGTGGTCTGTGGTCCCTTCAGGCTCATCCCTACAGTCTGCTTCTCTTTCATTACAAGCAGTTAGACTGTGAAAACTGTTATTCATTGGAATGAGCAGATACCGTAGGAAAAGAGCCCAGAGTTTAAGATGCAAGCACTAAACTCACATCCAACTAAACTCACTCCTCACTATCTATACTTGGGCTTGATGGTGACTTGGACCCAGTGCAACCAATCACAACCAAATGAACTTGACAATAGAGTGCAGAGCTCCTTGATCCCAGCATAGCTACACGGCACATCCTAGAGTCTCTCATTATTTTAGCAGATGATGACAGCAGCTGACCTTTGTGGGATGCACATTCTCTTCTCGTCACTCTGATACTGGTTTCAGCAGCTCTAATTAATATGGTGGCAGAATAAGTGGAACAAAGGAGAAAAACAAACATACAGAAAACAAAGCAAGACAGGAGTCAGGAACTTTGCCACTCATTTTTATAAGAAAACCTGGATAGAAACATACTGCGGCTATTTATGGTTTTCGTTTCATTTGTGAATATTCATATCTGCCTGCAAAAGCACTAATGGGTTTTATTACAGTCTCTTGCCCTCAACTCTTTGGGGCATTTCATAAGACCTGAAACCCGCAAGTTCAAATTGAATTTGAAGTGAATTTCTACAATTTAGAAAAAAACAAAATAAAAAAAAAACATTGCATTGGGCAGTACTTCTAAACCCAGTGTTTCTGGGTAGACCATTTGACCATACATATGCTATCAGAACTATGCTATCAGCACACTCCATCCTTGTTATTTTATCAGAATTATGCTATCAGCACACTGCATCCTCATTATGCTATCAGAATTTTAGGGTTGATAGAATTGGGATTAAGAATTTTAATAGTCTCCCAAGATCAGTGAGAAATATGTTGGCTGGACTCTGAATCAGATTGTCTAAATGCATAGCGCATTCTCTTTCCACAAGAGCCATTGAGAGAAATGGAAAGAGCTGGAGGACTTGGACCGAGTGAATTCTAAGCATCTTTTCTAACTTGAGGTCCAAGGACCTCGCGCTAAAGAAGCTCCTATTCATAATCCATTTCTCCAGTATTATTCTTCTTCATCTCTAGTCTCGCTTAGCAGACTCATGATCAATTTGGGATGCACTAATAAGTGATCATTCCCAATATGCTTTGGGTGAATCGTCTGTCAGGGTCAGCGCTGCCTTGAGGGAGCAGAGTCATACTTTGTTCCACAGAAACCCAGTGAAAAAGGAAACATTTGCTGAGGTAAAGGAAGCACAGATAGACGTGGCATGGGATAGTAAGGCGCACTGAGATGAGTGTCTTGAAAGGGACCTTGCCTTGGAGGGCCAAAGGAAGACACAGAACAATCAGGAGCCATCCAGGGGGTGGGGGGGTCACCAGAAAGGGGCCCTGGCATGAGAGAGAAGCAGTTGCTGCAAATCCGTCATGGCAGTGGTTAAAGAGCAGCCAAGGAAACCATCTTCCTACCCTCAGACCTCTGCCAGTGCTGCTCAAGGGCCACACTCAACAGGAGCTGGGGGAAAGAACACAGAAGGCTTCATTGATGATGGCATGGCCCCACAGAACACACAGAATGGCAGGAGAGACAGAAACATGGCTCCATGGGCAGAGCGGTCAGAGAATAAGTGGTTCCAAAGAGAACAGAGGTGTCCTTCATGAGTTGAGAGGAAGCATTGCCCTGTAGTTTGCCATGTGAAGACCTGTGGGTATAGGATAGAGCAGTGATCTCTGGTGATCATAACTAAACAGTAAAGACTGGGTGGATTCAACCACAGAATTCTCACTTCTCACTGTAAAGCCCAATGTGCACCATGTGCCAGCATGGCTGTGTTTTGGTGAGGAGTCTTTCTGACTTATGTATGGCTACCTCCTTACTGTGCCCTAATCAGAGAGAGAGAGAGAGAGAGAGAGAGAGACAGAGGAGACTTTGATCTAATCTCAACCTAATTATCCCTCCCAAACACCCCACCACCAAATACCATCATCACCTTGGAGGTTAGAGGCTGCCAGTGTATGTTTTTCTGGGTAGGACAGAGTTTAGTGCATTGCCTTTCTATTGGACTTGAAATTTCTTTAGCACACATTAATTCATGCACTCAGAGATATTTTTGTGGGCATTTTTAACTGCCTTCATCCTTCTTTTGTGGGTACTACTTATTTATGTCATCAAATCATGAATCGGTTTTTGAGGGAGGTGTTAAGAGAGGTACATAACACTGTTATCTCATCGGCTCAAAACCAATGACACTTAGTCTTTCATTGTTTTGTATTGAATCTGTGAGAATTTTATATACTGTTTAGATCATATTTTAAGCCCCCCCAGTCTCCATACCCCCTCACTACTCCATCTTGATTTCATTTACTCTTTTATATATAAATAAATGTAGATGTAATTTTAAGAGCTATCCAGTCAAATTATGTCTCCAAATGCTCTTTGGTGTGGGTGGGTACATTTAATGGAGCGTGGTTAACTTAGCCAGAATCACTTCCTTAAAGAAAACTGCCTCTCCCTCTCCCTCTCCCAGTAGCTCCTCAGCTAGGGCTGGGGCTTCCTATGCACCTCCCCACTCCCATGCTGGGGTATTGTGTGGCTTGAGCTTATGTGGGTCTTGTCCATGCTGCCACCATTACTGCAAGTTCACATGACCAACTGCTCATCCATCACTACAATCTTCTTGCCCCCTCTTCTGCAGTGATTGCTGAGCCCTGGAAGGTGGAGGATTAATGTAGGTGTCCTGTTCAAGGCTAAGCACTCTGCCTTTATTCTGTCTTTATTATGTGAATGTTGGCCAGTTGTTGATCTTGGCATTAATTGCCATCTGCTGCATGAGGAAGTCCCTGTGATGAGAATAGAGGGTATAAGGGTGAATCATCAGGAGTCCATTGAATGGCATGTCAGTTTAGCAAAAATAGAAGTAGGGTGTGGTGTGTGACCTAAGTACAAGTTCTACTATTTTTATATTAAGTCTTTGAGGAGGCTCATCTCAGGTATTCTGAGTACATTCGCCTCTCACTCCTCCCCCTCATTCTGCTCAGAGATGCCCCATCTTACCTTTTTAAAAACATAACCAAGGGGCTGGAGAGATAGCCTAGAGGTTAAGAGCACCGACTGCTCTTGCAGAGGACCCGGGTTTGATCCCCAGCACCCACATGGCGGCTAAGAACCGTCTGTAACTCCAATTCCAGGAGAACTCCAGTTCCAGGGGAATCCGAGACCCTCTTCTGACCTCTGCGGCATTGCACGACACGGGTGCACATACCTACATGCAGACAGTACATTCATACACATTCAAAAATAAATAAAATTAAAAAAAAACATAACCAACTAAATCCAGTTTGTTCTGTGCATACACTGCTGAGCAGCCATCATCCACTATAGCATGCCTGACCTGCCAGGAGTTACACACAGCAGGGTCATTCTCACAGACAGCATTATGATTATTTAAGAGAGAAGGTTTTTTGACCTTTCTCCCCTTCCAGTGGTGCTAAGCCTCCCAGGAAAAAAAGCCTCTGCAATCCAATAACCTAGTGTTCAAATGACACTGGTATCATGCCTAGGAACTTGTGGCTAGACAGGTCACATGCCATAGGGGAGACCCTAATACCATTACTCTACTAAGTAGATACAGTATTAAAATGGCTACTGGGAAGGGAGAGCCGGTCTTATTTGAGGGTGAGACTTTTTGTAGGTTGACCAGGATTCACTGGATGAACCTATATCAAAGGGCATTTGAGGACAGAAATTTGACTATATATATATATATGTATATATATACATATATATATATAGAGAGAGTGTGTGTGTGAGAGAGAGAGAGAGAGAGAGAGAGAGAGAGAGAGAGAGAGAGAAGAGAGAGAGTAGAGTACATGAAATTGGGTGGGGGTAATGTTAGGTGCAGATAGAGGAGAGGGTCTAAATACAACCAAAATATAATGCATGAAATTTGCAAAATTCGGTATTAAAAAAGTGAAAAAGAAAGCGAAGCACCTTCAAGGATAGAGAGCTTAGGAGCGCAAGCTGCATCTTCCATGTGTGTTAGGAGACTGGAATGTTCCTGTGTGGCTGGAACTTGGACAGCAAGGGTGGTGGGTATGTTCTATGTCCACAAGGCAAGAGGGAGAAGGAGTCAAGCAGAAAACAAGGACAGATTGGTTCAAGAGTCATTTGTTCCAAGAGAGGGTGCAAGGTGGACTTTTGTCTACCAAGAAATATCAGTGATGTCAGATATGGTCACTGAACCTTGATGAGTTATTCAGGGAACTCCAGAAATGCATTCTGCTTCCAGGTTAGCAGGAAGTGGGACCTGCCTCAGCACTGTCAACGGGAATGCCGGTCAACATGTGCAAACCTCTGTTCCAGGCCAGTGCTGCCTGAGGTTTGTTGAGTGAGTGCTCTAAAGCCATATCACTGGTGGAATTCAGATTTTCCTGACATCTGTGACTGAATCCATTACACTTTTCTGTAACATTTTTCAAAGCATTTGGCATTGTGAGAATTGTTATTAACTGGTAAAATACGTGACTCACAATGTACCACGTCAGAGTCCTGTGGAAGCCAATCCTCACTGACTTAACACCCAGATGACAGAAAGACAGGGAGACAGATGTCTCTCAAGTGGTCCATTCAATTTTTCAGATTCACTGGAGTTAAAATTTCTTATATAACACGAAGAAGAGAATCACTTTGAATGATTGGCTACCTTAGTTTAATAAACAATCCGAAAGTCTAATTCATGGTGAGAGAATTTGAAGCTTTAAGGACACTTTACACAAGGCTAAGCCACCATAAATTTCCAACAACTCTTTCTGTCACACATTCTCCGTGTTCCTTCTCCAAAGGTTGCCTGGTCCAAAGAGTGAGTGACTAAACTTAAAGAATAGGTAAAATTTATCTGAAATAAGTATACTATTTAAAAGACAATTTATATGCATAAGACAGAAATCACCATCTACTTGCTTTCTACAGACCCAAAGATACTTTGTGAGATTCCTGGGAAAGAATGTAGGTCCCAGGCTGGAATGATGGAGCAAATCCCCATCTGGTAAGTGGGGAGTTGGTGCCTGCAGAGAGATACCTGGAGTGTCACCAGGAACATTAGGTTTGTTTCTAGGGCAACTAAGAAGAAAGTCAAATCAGGTGAGGTAGTCCATCCATAGTAAGGATGACAGGCAGCTATCGGCAAGTGGTAGTGCCCACCATAGCACTAATCTTTCTGGGGACATTTTGGATCATGGCTGGCATACCAAGCTGGAAAGAGTTACAAGAGGTTTCATCAGGATCTTTTCCATTTCCTGAGTGGTCCCTTCACTTCCAAAGCCCCAGTCAGACCAACATTGTCAAAGCACTATCAGGTTCCCTGCCAAGAAGTATTAGGAAGAGCTATTGTGGAGGGAGGGCCAGGCAGGATAGAGACAGGGATGAGGAGCTGTGGAAAAGCCAGTGGGTAATATTTAGAGGGTCCAGTAAAGGAGCCAGAGGTATGTCCCAGGAGTCTAGGGTCCCTTACAGAGGGTTCAGGGACTCAACCAGGAGGTGAAGGTAGGGGATAATTGACATGTCACTGAAGGGAACGAGGGCAACTATGGTTATACAATAATAAGATGGAGTCGAGATTCTAGATTCTCAAACCTCCTCAGAAAGGGCCATGTCTATGAATCTATACAAGGAAACAGCAGGATGAAGGCGCATGCACTGCCAGAACAACCCAGAAGTACTTTGACTACAATTGGCTTTATTGTTTTATCTCTATGTCCAAAGTGTCATAGCCTTTTCTCTTTGATATCACTACAGTGTTATCTGTCAAAGCAACAACAGGAACAAAAATGCCTAGTGATAAAAGTTAAAGCTCACTGCTTGAAAACAAATAAAAGATTTAAAATACAGAGCCTTCTATATTCCTGGGAGGCCTACTCAACTTTGTGAAGATTAAGATCTGTCTCAAATTAATTTATAACAAATGTATTTCAAACCCAACTTTTAACATGATTTTATCCTATTTGGCAGAGTGGAACTAAAGTAAATCTGAAAACAAATAAAAAATAATGTCATATTCAAGACAGTTTTCTAAAGGCAGCTCTCTGGAGGAAGGCTGTATGCTCGCATGCCTCATTTACTGCAAACCCTAAACAATTTAAATCCCACAGTGCTTGTAGAGGAGATGAAGCTCTAGCAGAGGGCAGCAGCCTGTTATTAAACAGAAAGCACAGAAGCCATCCCTATTTGAAGTGAAAACAATATACAGTATTTAGAAATTTGATTCGGGGCTGGAGAGATGGCCTAGTGGTTAAGAGCGCTGACTGCTCTTTCAGAGGACCCAGGTTCGATCCCCAGCACCCACATGGCAGCTGAAAACTGTCTTTAACTACAGTTCCAGGGGAATCTGATGCCCTCTTCTGACCTCTGCGGCTTTGCACGACACAGGTGCACAAACATGCACGCAGACAGTACATTCATACGCATACAAAATAAATAAATAAAAATAAAAAAAAAGAAATTTGATTCATGGAGATGCATAGATATTCAGCCAACATGTTTGTAAGTTCACTTACATACAAAATAAAGCTTCAACCAGGAAGGGTAGTAATAATATGAAATATAGACATATGTGAAAACAGTCTTGGGTAAAGCCTATAAATGTTTAAAAATCACATGTATGGGGCTGGAGAGATGGCTAGGTTATGAAGAGCATTTACTGCTCTTGCAGAGGACCTGAGTTCAGTTCTCAACACCCTCACTGGGTAGCTCATATCTGCCTGTAACTCTAGCTCCAGGGAGATCCTATGCTCTCTTCTGGCCTCTCGGAACACCTGTATTCACATGCACAATTAAAATAAAATAAATATTTAAACATCACAGATAAAAAATATGGGCAGACTTACTAAATGAATGTTATTCATAAACGTGTTTATTTATCATATATATATATGATGTATATATATGCATATATATCCATATATATATATATCCATATATATGCATATATATGATGACTAAATAATTAACAATAACACAAAGCTACTTGCAGGCTGTAAGGAAAATGTTCTAAGTGCTAATAAATAGAGAGGAAGGACATTTCTTGGAGAAATAATGAACAAGAAAATATGTTTTTTTTACCTCATGAATGTAGGTATCTGTGTATGTGTGTGTATATATATGTGTGTGTTTAATTTCTATTTCTATTTCTCTCTTTCTCTTCCTCTTTCTCTGTGTATAGTGTTGGGAGGATGTTGTATAGAGTTATTGAATGACTTTGTAGGATAGATTGAAATGGCCTATTAAATGACAATAAGGAAATAGTATATGGTGCATAAAATGTGTATTCAAACTATGCTTTTATTATCTATCATGTTTAAGAAGCTAATCTTTAAAACCTTCCTTTAGTCAAACAAGAAAATGACCTAATTATTCAAAGAAATAACAACTCTGTAAGTCCAAATGTAAAATCAAAAAGCACAATTGATTTTTTAATTGTTCTTATATATTGAGAAATATCTCATTAAGTATGTGAATTTTTATGACTTTATTTGGCATTTCTGCAATTACATTTTGCCTAAGTCATCAATAGCCTTGACATCCTATATGAAAATGTGTGTGTGTGTGTGTGTGAGAGAGAGAGAGAGAGAGAGAGAGAGAGAGAGAACAGGTTTATTGCAATGATTATGGAAAGCTATATAAACATTCTCAACTTCCCACACATCATGAAAGATTGTGTGTTATTACCATCAAATATAACTTTGTCTTTATGACTTCTCCTGCCATAAGATGTCCAGCTATATTGATTTCATATTTTTCAGGTTAATGAGAAAATAGAAGAGGAAGATTTAATATGTAAGTGATGTGTTTATGTCTAGTCAAGTAAAACAAAACTGATTTCATGGTGAGTTAAACCATCAATGTGTGCTTGCCTTTTTAATATCAAGAATTAGAAGAGCAGTGGTTGTGGGAAAGTGCATGGCTCAAAGAAGTAAAACTTGCAAATATCTCAATAACTTTCCAGTTAGAGATCATGCAGGGTCATGTAGGGTCCCAAATGGGCATCACTTTTATATCAGCAAATGGGATCCATATATTTCCTTTATATTGACTTTATGCATTTTGTTCATATTTCTACTATAAGTCTCACTTGATTTTATAGTTGGCTCAAGAAGTTTATGTTTAAGTTTCTGTGTGAAGGACAACAGAGTTTTCAGATTTTCCAAGTTTTTTAATAAAACGCAGTGGAATAAATGTTGGCTTATATTGCCAGAGTGCGATCCTGTGTCCTGGGCTGATACCTGAGGTCAGCTCCTCCTTCCACTGGAAGGATTCAGTTTCCCCTCTAGAATTCAATGGGAGTCTGAGGATGAGCTGTGATTTTTAGACTTTATGGAGCCAGAGAATCACTAGGGAGGACTTGGAGGCATCCATATCCTTGACCTCGTACTTCAGAGAAGACGATTTGTTAGCTCAGGGGGCTGGGTACAACCTTAATCAAATGATATTAGCAGTACAAAGACAGGTGGATCCTGACCTCAGGGAAACAGGCCATTCCTGACAATGGTCCTTAATGCTGGGTGCATGTGGGCCTCTCCCGGGAGCTCCCCACATGCATCAGTCATGAGTTTTAACCCAGACGGACAGAAGTATGCTTTAGCACACATGCTTTGGTCTAAAGGCTCCCTCTCCCACAGGAGAGCAGCCTAAGTCAAAACACACTGCTCCATGTTGATTTCTGGATCCTGTACAACCTGACCCCATTGAGTGGACAGGTAGGTAGTTTGGGTCAGAATGTCACTTGAGAAAGAGAGATGGACTATGGTAAAGGTAGACCCTATGTGTCACAGGCCAGGGAGAGGCAGCAGGGAGGATGGGAGGAGATGTAAATTTGGCATCTCCTGTAGTTGGGGTGAGAAGGAACTTTCCAGTGGCTGTGGAGCTAGAAATCATCTGCTGTTCACACCCTGCACTCTTGATGCAGAGGGAGAGACAATGGTTTCTATTTCCTTCTGTTTAAAGCTCTCTGAGGTTTTTGTAAGAGCACCATAGGTCCACAGGAGTGTGTCAAGTACTTCACCCCTCGCTGGTCTGGCAGAGGGGTGTCCATGTGTCTTACGAGTCAGTGGGATGTGGCTTTTCCTTCTTGCCACCTCCAATCTAGCAACACTGAGTTGCTGGCCATGGAAATTACAAAGAGCTTTCCAAATCCAAACCAGTTGCATCAGGAAGATGATCCTGACTATTTATTATGTTTTGTGTTTACATACTTACTTACTCTATCCAATAAACATCAGCAGAAACCACTGGAATTTAATTTACCCTCCAGGAAACTCTATCAAGTAAGCCAAGAAAAAGTAAAGGAAATTGCTGGGTGTGGTGGCGCAAGCCTTTAATCCTAGCACTTGGGAGGCAGAGGCAGGCGGATCTCTGTGAGTTCAAGGCCAGCCTGGTCTACAGGGTGAGTTCCAGGACAGCCAGAGCTACAGGGAGTCCCTGTCTCAAAAAGACAAAAAAAAAAAAGTAAAGGAAATCTTCCGTCTCCTTCTGACTTGTGGTGGAAAGTGAGACGTGGCTTCAGGACTCTGGATCTTCTCTGCCCTGACTTCCTACAAGCTCTCTGGCACATGAAACTGCTCTTATGGAAACGCTTCCCAGTCACTGTAGTGACGGTCATAACACCCAACCCCTAGGATTAGATGAGGCCGTCTGCCTGGTGTGTCAGCAGTCAATTTTCCTTCTATGTTGGAAAGAAACTTAAGGAGCTCTGAAGCAATGAATAGTCATGGTCATGTAGGAATTACCACGAGAGTAGAGGAGGAGTACCAGGAACTGAAGACTGTGTAGAGCAGATGTCAGCTGACCAGCATGAGGCCCTAGAAGAAGGGAGACCTGAGCTTAGTCTTTATTTTTTTGTTATACATATGTATTTATATGTGTGTGCACATGCGCTCATGCTATATTATTGTACACGTGGGAGCTGATTCTCTTCTTCCATCCTGCGGCCAGGGCAGCAATCTCCAGTCTTCAAGCTCGATGTCAAGTATCTTTACCCCCTGAGCCATCACACTGGTCCTTGAGCAAAGTTTTGAAGCACAGCAAAAGCAGACAGTACGCATGATGCACAGGAAAGGCGTGCTAGGCACATGAGTGCAGAGTCATGGCTGGGAGCTGAGAGTGTCTTTAGGAAATGTCTTTGGGGACAGCTGGCATGAGAGGCAAAATGGGAAGAGAAGAAAGAATGTGTGCAGCAGGCACATGTGGGAAAGAATGCCCCTTCCCCCCCAAAGAAAACAACCCAACACCCCCATTTCCAGGCTTTGTAATACCTTACTTTAACATTGCAAAAGATTTTGCAAATGTGATTAAGTTAATGATTAGGGAGACTATTATTATAGAGTATCTGGATGCCCCAGTTCAACCATGGGAACTCTCATAAGTAAGAGAGGTGAGAACAAAAGCAAGAGAGACAGAGAGACAGTGAAAGAGAGAGGGAGAGAGATGAGAGACAGAGAAAGAGGGAACAGGGAGCCATCGATGCTTGTGGCCTCTAGACAAGTGCTCACTTCCAGAAATAATATTGTCCACCAGACACCTGGATTTTAGCCCAGGCAGAACCCTACCAGACTTCCATGCTCCCAATCTTCAAGACAGAAGCATGCAGTTTACAGCCCCTGCAGCTAAGGTCAGGAACACCTGGTGTAGGGTTTCTGCCCAGTTTTGTTCCCTTTCTCAGGAATGTGAAACATCTTTCCTGACCATTGACAAAGCCCTGGAAGTCCTGATGAAGACAAGGAGGATGGATCTCCCGTGTGGAATAGCTTACTCTGGCTGGCATGAAGAAGAAGCAGAGGTGCAGGGAGACCTACCCAGAGGCCATTTTAGTAACTCTGTGAGGACGAGGACTTGGTTACAGATATCAACAACCTATAGACTTTGTTTAATAAAAATATGAACATAAAGCAAATATTTGAATTTAGCAGGAATTATGTAGCTTCCTTCTATAGAAAAAGTTTTAAGTTTTCATTTTAGGGGGACCATTGTTTATGATCACCAAAGATAGAACTATCAATCTTTGAAATAATAACTTGGCTGAAGAACATGTGACACATTACAAAGGAACAGGACAATAGAGTTAGTTAAAAATAACAACAGGGGGCTGCTGAGATGGCTTAGCACATAAAGGCACTGGCTGCCAAGCCGGATGACTAGAGTTTGATCCCCACCCCTCACACAGTGGAATGAGAGAATAAACTCTTGTGTATTGATCTCTGACTTCCACGTGTGTGCCATGGTATGTGCTCACCCCCCAACATACATACACACACACTCAAATAGATAAAATATAAAAAAGGAGACAAGAATACACATAAAGTTCTATACAGTTCAATGCTACACAAAGAAAGGTGAAAACTTTTCTCACATGGTATAATCTTATTGATATATACACTAGAACAGATCCCTAGGGAAACAGGTAAGATCTCAGGAGCCAAGCATTAGGAAAAGTTGTTCTATCCTGATTGACTCTATGTATGGTTTGCTTGTCAGGCGGCTTCTGGCTTATTCTTTTTTTAATAAAAAATCTTTTCTTATTTAGAGGGAACAAAGGAAACACGGAAGGTTTTGTTTTGATCTTACCTCATTTTCCATAGTGCTTCAGAGCTGACTATAATTTGTGTTTTGACTCTATTGAAGCCCCAAAAGATGAGAATGAATTCTCCAAAGATCTACAACATATTTGTCTCTTAGAAACAAAGTATTAGTAATTACCTTGCATCCCCAAAGAGGTGAAAAATGGTATGAGTCATTCCGGAGCTGTTTTTCAAAAAAGATGAAATATGTTATTATGGAGATAAAGGCTATTTTCAACAGGATTTGTGTGATGATAATGCTGATGACTAATGGTGACGTGGTTTCCCAGTAACCACCTCAATTCTCCCCAGGACTCTAACCAAAATAAGCACTTCTGTAATTATTTATACATAGGGTGGTTACTTGCTCAGACCTTTTTAGTTTGATGGCGACTATTTTGTCTGGTTTTGGACAATTGAAGAGACAGGGAAGGAATCATGGGAAGGATGGGACTGTTCCTGTGGTCATGCCAATGTCCAGGAGCTGTTAAGATGTGCACTGGCTGCTTTGTAGAACTGCTCACCTGAAAGGACCAGGGAGATTCACCTGCTGTGCCCATTAGCTGCCCCACAGTTTCCTGGGGAAGAAATCTGTCTAGATGACTAAAGCAGCTCTCCCATGAAAACTGGGAGAGAGCAGAGGCAGACCTGAGAAAGATTCATGGGTCACTCTAGGTGCATGTTTGGAATGAGTTTTCAGGTACGTCCTCAGCTACAGTGAATGTCACAGAAAGTGACATGGCTCTAATATGTTCTGTGTAGGAGCTGGTGTGGTGGTCTGCCTGGAGTCTTAGATCACATTTCTAGGTGTGCTGAGCCCACTGCAAGTGCTGACACCTTCTTTTTTTTTGGCCATTTTGTTTGTTTTATATCTGAGAGGTTTGTTAAACCACTCACAATATACACATCTGGCTAGAGTTTGTCAACAAATCTCTAGAAACTCGCCTCAGCTAGTGACTTTCAGAAGTTGGTATATAAAACTGCCATCTTCTTTAGAGCTTTAGAGGAAAAGAATAAAGCCTGTTGGGCCTGGTGTGGTACACTGCAATCCTAGCACTCAGAAGGCTGAGGCAGGAGCATGAGCCCCAGGCTCTCCTGGAGTGTTAGAGCAGGTTCTTCTCTCAGCAGCAACAACATGCGACCTGTGGTCTCTACTGGAGTTTGGAGTTCTGTTTGAGGATAAGGTCTGGGTTTCCCATTAAGTCACATTTATTGTCTTCTATTTCTCTCCTCTCTCCTTCCCTATCTTCCTGCTTGTGTTTCATGCAGTCTCAAATAGGACTTTTCATTTGCATTTTAATCTCAATTTTGACCTCAGGATATATCTGCCACACGTTCTGATTTGAATTATTTTTGAATTTAAATATTAACTTGAACGCCTTTTGCTGGCATCTTCAAACTAATCTTCCAATCTTTGCTTCTTGAGACTGCCTCTTGAATAAACAATTTTGTTTGAATTGTTATCATGGAACCAAAACACATCTTGCACATGTTTTGATAGGAGTTATATAAACCAACAGATTCAGATGAGCATATTTGAATTAAAAATATTTTATTATTTTTAATTATGTGTATTTGCATATTGCCTGCATGTATGTAAGTATACCCATGTTGTGCAATGACCACAGAGATCAGAAGAGAACATCAGACTCCCTGGAACTGGAATTGTGGATGGTTGTTAGCTACCGTATGGATGCTGGGAATCAAACTCAGATCTTCTGCAAGAGCAGCCAGTGCTTAACCATCTCTCCAGCCTCACATTTCTTGAATTTTTAAAAGATAGGTCTTCAATCTGTGAATATGGTGAACTTTCTTTCATCCAAATAGCTTTCTGTTGGTCTTTGTTAGACCACATGGCAAGCTTTAAGAAGCTCCCTTGTGAGCCCGGTTTTTCCATTATGCATATCCTGTATAGCCTCTTTCTTCAGTTTACCAGAGAAGTTGTCACTCTTTCTCTAGAGAAAGCCAGCATCCCTATGGTGAGGGCACTCAATCAGCTCTGCAGACAGTCCTCCACAGTGAGCCCATGTAGGAGGGGAACCAAACCCTTAGCTCCCTTTGAGCCTCAGGTAACTAACTGCAGTCCTGTCAAGTATCCTGGCTGAAATCTCATGAAAGCCAGACCCACCCAGCTAACTCAGTCCCAGATTCTTGACCCACAGATACCATGGGATTCCAGGAACATATGTAGTTTTAAGCTTCTAAGGTTAGGAGTCATTTGTAACTCAGCAAAATGAATATATCATCAGGTAACATCTTGTATTACTTTAAATTTGGTAAAATTTGTAAGATACAGGTAGGGGCCCATTATGTTTTTTCTTGGCAATGTCCCACATAGACTTGCAAAGATGGTGCTCCCTGCTGCTTATTTGCTAAAGTTGTTAGTGCTGGCCCAGTCTTATCTGCCTTCCTGATGTCTCTGCCTACCTGTTCTGTCATTCACAGACCAAGTGTTGATGCCTAAAACTACAGATGTGGACATGTATGTTTCTCTCTTTTGTTCTGTTATATGTTGAATTGTTTTGGGAAGCTATGTTGGTTCCTGGCACATAGTTGGAATTGTTAATCTCAGTGAATTGACTCCTATTTTCCTATAACAATTAAAAAGAAAGCTTTGGGAATATTCTTTGTTCTAAAGTCTGCTCTTTTGTTTACATCAATGTAGCCATCCTCCAGCTTTCTTGTGACTCATGTTCCCATGGTGTGTTGTTTTATGGCTTTTTGTTTCAAGCATTTTTACCTTCAGATGTGAAACAGGTTTCCTGCAGCCAGCCTGTAGGCGTATCTTATTTTTCAGCAAATGAGCACATGTGACAATTTAACTGAAGTGATTTTAAAGGAATTGTATTGCATTTCTTTTTTAGTGCATTATAACTGCTTATAACAAAATGTTTCATTTTAAAAAGACATTTTATTTTTAGTTTTATGTATGCCTCTGTACATGTGTATTGCATGAAGGTGTGTTTGGAAGCCAGAAGACAGCATTTGACCCACCAGATCTGGAGTTGCAGGCTGTTGTGAACACCTAATGTGGGTGCTGGGAACTAAATGTGTCCTCAAATGCCTTTGATATATGTTCATCCACTGGAGCCTGGACCACTTTCTAAGATTCTTGTTCTTAAATTTCTCCTATCCAGCTGCTGTCATGTCCTAGTGGTTCCTCAGTTAGTGTTGGGGTTTCTTATGTCTTCCCCAGGTCTGTGTTGGGATTTTGTCTGGCTTGAACTAGGTGGGACTTGTCCAATGCCAGCACTGTTGTGAGTTCATATGAGTAACTGACCACTTGTCTGGAAAACTATTTCTTTGTGGTCATCCATCTCCTCTGGGTCTTATAATCCTTCCACCATCTGTTCTGCAATGATTCTTGAGCCTTGGGAGACAGAAGTTTGATATAGGTATCCTATTAGGGATAAGCACTTTGGAATTTCTCATTCTCTGCACATTGGGCAGATGTGGTTCCCTGTCTTAATCACTGTCTGCTATATCAGTAATCTCTGCTGAGACATGACAGATACATAATCTATGGGTATAACAATAGGTCATTAGAAATCTGTTTAATACTATATCTATTTAGCAGAATAGTTGTCTTAGGCTTTGTTGTCCCATAGTTGTCCCATGGCCTGTGAGCTATCTAGCCTCAGGCTTCTAGGACTGATAGCAATGTTAGGAATGGGCTCCACCTTATGAAGCAGTCCTTAAATTCAATTATAGAGTAGTTGGTGGCTTCTGTAATACTCATGCCACTATTGCATAAGCAGATTCATCTTTAGGCCAGTTATTGTTGTAACTCCCTGGACTCGTAGCTGGGTAAGGATCATGCTAAGTTTTCTCTTCAGATAGCTTGCATAGCACCTTCCAGAACGTTACCACAAACCCAGAAGAAATTCAGAAAACCATAAGAACATATTTTGAAAAAAATCTATATTCCACTAACTAGGAAATCTAAAATGAATGGATAAAATGTTAGATACGTATGGCCTATCAAAGTTAAATAAAAATGATATAAGTAATTATATCATAACAACCAATGAGATAAATGCAGTAATTAAAAGTCTCCCAACTAAAAAGAGCCCAGGACTAGACAGCATCAAATTCTATCAAACCTTCAAAGAAAAAATAATACCAATGTGTCTCAAATTATTCCATAAAATAGAAAATGCAGGAAAACTCCCAAATTCCTTCTGTGAATCCAGCATTACTCTAATACCAAAACCAAAGTCCCAACCAAAAACAAATTATAGATCAATCTTTCTGGTAAGCATGAATATGTAAAAATTCTTAATATAATATTCATGAACCAAATGCCAGAACACAGTACAAAGATTATCCACCATAATCAAATTTGTTTCATCCCAAGGATACATAGATGGTTCAACCTCCATACACCAATAAATATAATCTACCATATAAATGACTCAAGGACAGAGACCACATAATCCTCTCATTAGCTGCAGAAAAATCCTTTGACAAAAATCCAACATCTGTTCACATACACAATCATGGCGAATCTGGGGACACAGGGCATATTTCAACATAATAAAGACAATATATCATAGGCCCACAGCTAACATCATACTAAATGGAGAAAGACTCAAAGCATTCCAATTAAAATCAGTAACAAGTTAAGGATGTCCACTCTCTACATTCCTGTTGAATATAGTGTTTGAAATATTAACTATATCACTAAGACAAATGAAGCAGATAAAAGGGATATAAATTGGAAAAGAAGAAGTCCTAAGTACCCTTATTTGCAGATGATATGATTCTTTATAGAAAGGATCCAAAAGACTCCACCAGAAAATTCTTAGAGCTGAAAAACACATTCAACAAAGTAGTAGGATATAAAATTGACATCCTAAATCAGTATCTTTCCTATACACCAGCAACAAAGATACTGAGAAAGAATTCTAGAAAATGATCTCATTCACAATAGCCTCAAAAACCATAAAATATCTTGGAGAAAATCTAATAAAGGAAATGATGGACTTGTATAATAAAAAATTCAAAAAAACTTTTTTCAGTAAGAAAGAAACTGAAGAACATAGTAGAAGATAGAAAACCTCTCAAACTTACATATCGGTATGATTAATATTGTGAAAATGGCCATCCTACAGAAAGGAACCTACAACTCAATGTGAAAGAGTTTTCTGGGTGCATACTCTATCTTCTCTTCCCTTTTCAAGGTGACCACCATGTTACATTGCATCTGTATTCATCATAAATGGGAAGTAAGTTCTGATGATTTTTATTTTAACACTTATTTTTAAAAGAGAATTAAGTTATGCGGCTGGAGAGATGGCCTAGCGGTTAAGAGTGCTGACTGCTCTTGCAGAGGACCCGGGTTTGATCCCCAGCACCCACATGACGGCTGAGAACCATCTCTGACTCCAGCCCCAGGGGAATCCAACACCCTCTTCTGACCTCCACGGCATTGCAGGACATGGGTTCACAGACCTGCATGCAGACAGTACATTCATAGACATAAAATATAAAAAAGATTTTAAAAAGATAGAATTAAGTTAGAACAAAGGTTTTAAAGTTATGCCACTTTTTCTTTGAATCAAAAATTTTTAATCATTGCTTCTTTTAGATTTGTTTTATTTGTTAATTGTTAGATTTCATTATAGTGAAAGTCTGTGAGCAATGAATTTTTCTCAGCATTTGTTCATTCAAAAATTGATAGTTCATATTTATTTGTTAAACATTTCCTTTTTTAATTTATTTTTATTTTATTTGTATAAGTATTTCCTGTGTGTTTGTAAGTGCACCCATACCATGCAATGCCCATGGAGGACAGAAGAGGGCATTGGATTCCCTTGAACTGGAGATATGGATGGTTGTTAGCTGCCATGTAGGTACTGGGATTCAAACCTAGGTCTTCTGCAAGAACAGCTAGTGTTCTTAACTGTGGAGCCACTTCTCCAGCCCCTTGTTAAACATTCTCGACATTTAAAACACTGATACAGCATTCTTACTGAGATTGTTTTCACCGTTTGCCATGGTAGATGACTGACTTTCCCATGTTCTGAATGGCGGAAGTCTCATATGGGAATTGATATCACTACCTACTCTGGAGCACTTGATGCTTCTGTTGGCAACACTCTCTCTTAATCTGGGGAATCAGCAGCCAGACTGGTGTGTTTAAGGCCATTCTGCTGCCCTTATCTAAGAGGTTTAGATATAAATCTGTTGCCATTAGGACATTACCTGAGGACTTTGTTGGCTCTTATTATTTTCTACCTTTATTCTGTTCTTTTTTTTACTTCTTTTTTATAATTTTCATTTTTTATTGATGCTTTGTGTATTTCATACATCATTTTCCAATTCAGTTCAGGCATATTTCCCTTTCCCTTTCCCTTCCCCCTACCCCACCCCACGCCATCCCAGATCATGCATTCTGTCATAACTGTCCTGCATCTTTCTCTCAGTTTTTTTTTCAATTTTTTAACAATAAGTGATAATTTATGATTACAAGTATCCTTCATGTAAAACCAATTTGCAAGCAGTTGTGCCTAAACCCACACAGCCCATGGGTCCCACCATCCAGCGGGAGGGGGGGGGGTGTATGTTCAATCAAGTTGATCAAATGAGTGTCCAGACTATATTGCTGTAGTTTCACCATTCACCCCAATCGCAGCCCTTACATTCTACCA
>VZQC01012951.1:1494921-1535065 GCA_009823505.1 Rhizomys pruinosus
CCCCCCCTTTCCTCCTCCTTGTTTATGGAGTATTGACTTGTCTAGTTTTCAATTTTGTAAACCACTCTTCTCTTCTTGCTCTGAAGGTTCTCCAAGAAAAGGTCCACTTGGATTCTCACCAATCTGGGGGGGGGGGTGCCTGACCTAGCCCACGCCCCGGCAGCCCACACCAAGGTGCAGACCACTAGCCCCGGCCTCTCTGGTCCCGGCGGGAATGAGAGACGTAGGACGGTCCCACCCATGGCCCCCTACCTGCGGCAGAGGCGGCAGATGCCTGCCCTGGTAACTACCCAGCCGCCCGCACCAAGGTGCAGACCACTAGCCCCCCAACAGCAGGTTCTAATGGTTTAATGCTTAGGGGTGGGCATCATTTGGAAACACAAGAAGTAGAGGTATAGATGTTCCATCTCACTCTGGGTTATCTGAATAAATGTAAAATAGGATGTCATGGTAAATATTTATTTTCAACTTGATAGGACATAGGATCATCAAATATCTGGGAAGGTCTGTGAGGAATTGTCTATATTACATTAATTAAGGTGTGAAGACTTAGTCTAAAAGCAGAGGGCACTATTCCGTGGGCTGGGGTCCAGGACTCAATATAAAGGAAGAAGAAACTTGAGCACAAGAATTCATCATTCCCTGCTCCTGACTGTCAACTCAATGTGACCAGCTTCCTTTTGCTCTAGCCTCTAACTGTTTCATTCCATTTTGATGGACTGTGTCCCTAGAACTGTAAATTAGAATAAACCCTTCCTTCTTTAGGTGGCTTTTGTCTGGCATTTTGTTACAGCAGTAAGACTAATTCACTAAACCATGTGGATGAGATGTGAATTGTTTTTTTTTTTACATCCATGGTCATCTTAAGTTACATGGTCCCCACTGGTCCCCCCGCCGCTGCCCCTACCTGCATGCCCACAGCGCAGAGCAGCAGGAGAGGGACACATACATACAAATAACAGTTAACCCCTAGTCATGGTCTGAATGAAGGACAATGCTAACACGAAGAAAGTAGAGGGGTAACGAGCGTTTCGGGCATCTGCCTTCTTTGTTCTGGGACCTGCCCATGGAGTGCTGTGTTTATCTCCTATGGAAGTAAACATGACCTCGGGATGGTCATCCACTTCTCAGGAACTTAGCTGCGGTTGGCAGATGGAGTCAAACTGTTAGTCTTCTGATTTTACAAATCCTATTCTTCTCTAGACTAGGGTCTGAATAGATAAGTTCAAGATATAAAGAAAAAGATTAGCAAACTCTATGGACATCTCATTGCATGTAAGTTTTAGTTTCATCCAGTGCTGTCCCTTACAGCATGTAGTTCTATCATATGTTCCTGTTACACCTTGGTGCTAGGAGAGAAAGAAGCCCCTTTGTTATGACGTAGACAGCTATGTTTTGAGAAAAGCACGAGGAAGAAGGAACTCTAGAATATCCTATATGTTGTGACAACTCTTACATTCTAAACACCAACACTTTGTACAAATACAAATAAGCAGGATATAAAATAATATACAAAAATATTAATGGAAAATTTATCAAGTTGAGGATATAAGGTGAGTCATAGGGTGAAAAGATAATTTCACTTTTTGTTATACATACCTTCTTTGTAAATCTGAACAATATTTGGGTAAAGAAAAATATATTTTTATTCCTCATTAAGTCTATAACATTATATAGAATCCATGCTTTATACTTTAAATATTAGAGTTGGTGGTTGGCATTATTGATCAATTAGTGGCATTTATCTTCTGTACAAGTGCTCTTGCCTACCCTCCAGACTCCCAAACACACAGCAAAACCTATGGATGAGTTAACGTCTAAACTTCTTTTTCCCTTTAGAAAATTGTATTCTTTAACCTCAATATAAAAACATACTGCAAGCCCAGAAGTTTGTATGTCAAGACTCCCTCTGAACCCAACTCATGCAGGAAAATTTCACTTTTCTTCTTTGGATTTAGTCTTACTGTTCAGAAAATGAGAAGCTTGAATTAGAGCACAATTTCAGCCTGGCCTCCTACCTTCTTGGCCATCCGTCACTGGGGTGAGTCACCTCATCTTTATAAGCTTATCATGTCTGAGAATGATGGAAAGTACACTGACTTCTGCACAAGGCTGCTTGAGGATGACCTCAAATAACATTTATAAAAGCACAAAGAGCAATATTGTCCCTGAGTAAAGCCACAGCACACAGTGTCCTGGAAGCAGGGCAGATAGAAATCTAATAAACGTCTTTGCTTCTTCCATGGCTCCCTTTAGATTGACACTGCAGCTGGACCTTTGTAGGACATTCTTCGTAAGTGCAGAAGGAAGATAGAAAGGCGTTTCAGAGGAAGAGAAAATGTAGAGCATGAAGCAGAAACACTGCAGTTTTGGTTTATTCCAGTACCAAAACCTTCCCTTTACATGAATATGAACAGAAGTTCCAAAGCAGATATTAAGGGTTTAAAGGTCTTTTGTGCATTCATGTTACACCTTGGTGCCAGAAAGGGATGAAGGCAACATGTAAGAATGGCATGGAAGGCCAGCAACGAATGAGGGAGAAGAGATTCAGAATAGATATCGTTGGGACCTCACTTACCTTTTAAAGCCCTACATTGTGTATAAATACAAATAAGCAGGAACATATGCCATTTCTGCTTTCTTTTATAATATCCAATTTTTAATTAAGAACAATCTTTGAGTAATGCAAAGCCACATATTGCTGGATGGTGCAATGGTCAAAGCTGACTTTCAGGGTATCAATCTGTGTGACACAATATAATGACTAGGTAAGGAGAGATGGAAAATGGGTCCCTTTCTTCCAGGTGAGCCTAGATTTTTTTTCCTGAAGCTCAGACACACAAGCATTTCATGTTCCTGTTATAATCTTTCCTATCCTATTAGGAGACGGTTACTGACTATAGAAGATTTGAGTGACTATTGTAGATGCAAGTCTAGCAACCTATCATTATTCTCTAGTTCCAATGGTGATTTCACTTCCTGCAATCATCAGCAAATACTTTGAATGTAACCTGGGTGACAGCCTTGGCATTTCCTAATGTAAATCATGGCTGGTATTTGTTCTGGGCAGCAGTGTCAAGAGCAGAAGAGAGGGGACAGCATTGTGGACAGAGGAATTACCCTAAGACATGCACTGCAGTGTCCATACAGTGTCAACAGGCTAGTTCATGGGCTTGAATCCTTATTCTCAACAAGATTATCCTTTTTAGAAATAGAAAATAAAAGGTAACTCAAATGAATTTCTCTGTTACTTCTCTTCATCCATAATTTATATGATGGCTGCAAGGACTTTCCTAAATAAGTAAGATTAAACTTCAAATTTTAAACCAACCATTGGAGAGGTCAGTTTCACTGAGATGCAAGCACATGAGCCCTACAAAGATAGACAGCCCTACTTTTGGAGAGTTTGATCTCTAGTTAAGGAAGAGTAAGTGTAACTCAAGATAGATGTCTAGTTCTTTTATTGTATCTATGATAAATTAATATCAATGACTTATATGAATTTATGTTGTTGCTCTTTGGAGGTCACAGGTCAGAAGCTGGGTCACTGGGCTGACAATCAAGTATTGGCAGGGCTGATTGCTTTTGAAGTTTTGAAACAAGAAACCATTGATTTCTGTATTTTATTTGTAAAAGTCCCCCAGTTGCCTCGATTCATGGTTCCTTCCTCCATGTTCAAACCCTGCTCAGCCTTGTCAAGCCCCCTCTGACTCTCTTTTCTCCACCACTTACTTGGAAGAACCCTCATGACTGTAATAACCATGGCCCACCACAGGACCTTAACATTAGTAACTTCTTGAAAGTTCCTCTGCATGCAGAGTAGCATAGACAGGAGTTCCGTGGACAAGGCCTCTGGCACCTTTGGGAGACTAGCTGACTACATACACAGCAGCAAATGATAAACTTCACTCATTTAAGCAGGGAATCAGACATCGGAGGAATTTACTTCAGAAAATTATTTAGCAAAGTATGAATTAGCTCAGTAAATGTTCATTTTAGTATCCACCATGATATATGTTGTGCTGGACCTGAAGGTGAGTAAAAACAAGTGTGGTGTCTGGACCACACGGAACTAGAGATGTAGTTGGGGTAGCAGTAGTTAAAATATCACAGAAAACTATGCAGAATCTCACATACTTGAAGTGTTAGAGCACCATGAGAATGGAGAGTTAGGGACATAGGAGAAGACTACTCTAGATGTCACAGTAGCACATGCAAAGGGTCTTTGGTGAGGAGGCAAGTGTAGGCATGGAAGTCCTTATGCTGGTATTGTAGGAAAATGGCAGGGCTGGAGGACAAAAAAGCTGAACCATTCAGAGTCATCTAGAATAAGCCTTCAAAGTCCAAATCTCTAGCACCCAGGCAAAACCAGACATGGCCACACATGCCTGAGACCCTAGTATTGGAGGAAAGAAGAAAGAGACAGTGGAGCCCAGGAGATGACATCTGGGCAGCCTAGGAGCAATGGCGAGTTTCAGGTTCAGTGAAAGACCCTATCTCAAAAATATAGAACTGATAGGGGGAGACAACCAGTGTCCTTGCTTAACTTCCACATACGTGAGCATGGATGTGCACATGCATGGGCACACAGACAGTCATATAATATATACACATATACTTAAAAATGTGATGGTAATTAACTTTATCCCTGTACATATATTCACATATATATGTGTAATGTGCGTATATAGACAGACTGCTAAATAATAGCATGATTAGAATTGTAATGGATTCAGAGTGGTGAATATTTATTTACTCTATTGATCAATGCATAAGTTTTAAGGAAGAGCTCAAGGCAGGAGAGGTAAGGTTCATAGATCTAAAACAACAAGAGGCCACAGGAGGGAAATAACTGGTATTGACTAGAGTACTTAGAGAAGATTTGTAGAGTATAGGAACATGGAACTCACCCATAAATGGCTGGGATGTAGTAAGCAATAGCATTCAACATGCATATATTTTTAAATTAACACAAACAAACATCAAATAATGAACTATAAACTGATTAAATACACATAAAAAGAAAACTTGCTGTCTCACTCCCCGTTTTACTTGTATCATAATTGACTATAATATTGTTCCAAAGTATTTATTTCTCCTTTCTGGATCTAGAATTATACTTCCTAGCCCCATGGACAACACACTTTACCAAACACAGTTTTTGGACTAACCATATATATATAATAAATATAAACTGTACAATTTAGGGAAAAACTTAATGCGTAAGTACCTATTTTACAAAGTCATCTTCTGCCTCTGCCAGAGTTGTCCTGGCAGAGACTGCTCTGTCTACCCTCACCCTCATAAAAGTGATATGAGTTAGATTTTCAATTATCCTGAGAAGAATAAGAGGCACGAATGAGAACTGTAGCTTTATAGGTATGAGCAAGTTTTCAATTTGCTGTTTTATAGTCTATTGTATCCTGAATGTTAAAGCAACTTATCCTAATGGAAGTCACTCCACGTCCAAGTCGAGCCTTCTCATCTGCAAAACGAGAGTGCAGACTCAGCCTCCAAATGATCTCTGTATGATTTTTTTTTTATGTATTTTGAATACTAGGGGTGTATAATGGAGATGCCTAAAATAAAGAGCAGTGAAAAAAATCCCACTACATGGAACCTGGACAAGGTGGGGATTCTAGAGGTTAACTTTACCCAGCAGGGTCTCAAGCTGCATTTAGCAAGATTAAGTCTTATGCAGTAGACAGTGAGCCTTTGCGGTTCTCAGCCCTGCTCGCTCTTGCTACCACTACCACCAGGATCATCATCAGGGAAACGTCTCTCCAGGTTCAGTTTCTGTGGTTATGTAAGGACTCCACAGACAGCTGTCCTGTCCTCTCCCCCTCACTCCTTTCTATCCTTTTCTCTGGACTTTCCTTATGGTGTCCTATGAAACAGAAAACAGGCTGCAAGGCCAGCCCAGTGGGGACCAGAAAGTCCAGTTTGTAAGATCCAACACTGAGTCAGAGTAAATGGACAGCCATTGCCATACGCAAATGAATGTGTTGGAAGTGGAAGATGGAATTATTTTTACTGATAACATGGAGGTAAAATTGTGGAAAGATGCCCTATTTTATTACTATCTTGTATTATTTTGATAGGTAAGTGTATAGATTAGATAGGTAAATTAAAAGCATTGCATATTTAGGCGTGTAGAAGTCTGTACACTGATGGTGACAGGTACAATAGTACTGCAGTAGAATTAGCACATCTTGCATTTAGGGGCTAACTACAGATTCCATAGGGATAGAGTGCTGTATCCAAAAAGGTTTAAAACAGGTATAAACCACCTGAGGAACCAAAGACATTTCAGGACCAGGGGCAGTTCTGAGCACAGCTCTGGGTGAGGAGAACTGGAAATACCCCAAGCAAGCACCAACTATAGCTCTAATAAAGGTTTCTTTTAATAGTTACCTCTAGCTCAAAGAGAGGATTCTATTACTGCATTAGGACAAGAAAAGTACTTTATACCCACAGTGTCTGTTGGTTTAAAAAATTCAATGGGAAAAACATCATATTGTTCAGTGATGACCAAAAGACAATCATTTTATCTATGAATATAAGGACATTTCAATGGGAATTAAACAGTTTAGCTCTTGAAAAGGCACAAGGAAGTAGCTCTTGTTAAAACAAATTAACCACTCAAAAGATGGAGCAAAGAGCTGAATAGAGACTTCACAGAGGAGGAATTAGAGATGGCTGAGAAACATCTTAAAAAGTGTTCAACGTCACTAATAATTAGGGAAATGCAAATTAAGACCACTCTAAGATATCATCTCACTCCAATAAGACTGACCAGGATCAAGAAAACAAAGGATATCAAGTGCTGGAGAGATTGTGGGGAAAGGGGAACACTCATCCATTGCTGATGGGAATGTAAACTTGTACAGCCACTATGGAAAGCAGTGTGGAGAACCCTTGGAAGACTCAAAATGAGCTTGTCGTTTGACCCAGTCATACCACTCCTGGGTATATATCCACAAGACTCATCTTACTGCAGAAATACATGCACAGCTATGTTTATTGCAGCTCTGTTCACAATAGCAAAAAGCTGGAACCAACCCAAATGCCCCTCAACTGACGAGTGGATAGAGAAAATGTGGTACATGTACACAATGAAATTCTATGCAGCGGTAAAGAAAGACAACATCATGAACCTTGCAGGTAAATGGATGGAGCTAGAAGACATTATATTAAGTGAAGTAACACAGACCCAGAAAAACAAACAACAAATGGTACCCCTCATATGTGGATGCTAGTGCCAATAACCCAGTTGTAAATATTTCTTGTGGAGAGGGATGCATATTAAAAGAACAACAACAGAAAGACTGCATCAGAAAACTGACTGAAATGGTGAATCGGGAGGGGTGGGAGGGTTGGGAGAGGGACATGGGTCTATATTCGATTAATATATATTTAATTGACGTGAGTTCAACAAGTACCCAATTTTGCCCAGACTCTGCCTACAGGTTATAAGGTGTTTTAGGACTTAGTAAAAGTAAATATGTGTATATTAAGCAACATTGGTTTAAAGGTTCTGATAAAAATGATAATGCACCTTAGTTAATTGGAAATATAAATTATTTTGTCCACATTTGTTTTACTTAAAATCTGTATAACAATAACTTTGGGATTGGCACATACAAATGTTCTCTATAATTTTTCTGTTGTACAGTATCACCTTGTAGCATTCTCTTTTACCTGTAGGATGATTTAACTTAAGAAACTAAGTTTGCTTCCCAAGTTAACATACAGTCACCCAAAATAGCTTGAGTGAATTTGATGAAATCTGCACCTTGATTCCTGCCTATTAGTTACCTGTACTACAATTGCCTTTTTGAGATGCATGGGTCAAAAAACAAAAACCTAAAATAAAAAGGGGGATACAAATATGTATGTGAAACCTTTTTGTCAAAAACTTTGCAATTCAAATCTTAAAACTAACTACGGGAAAAGATTTGTATGTTCCCACAGGTCAAAACGTCACCAACTTAATGGCTGCGAAAGAAAAGACACAGCTTTGCATTGTGTAGGATGTACCAGGAAGTACCAGCAGAAAGGTTGGCCTGTCTGAACATTGAAAGGAAGAAAAGCATCAGACTGCTACAGGCATCAAACCCCTCTCTGGATCCTACTTGTAACAACTATTTATAATGAGTCCTAATGAAACTTACCTTCTAGGTGCCGCAAAGTTTTAATAGGAGAGATTTTCTTACCCCTCCTTCATAGAAAAAAGAGGAATATGATGGTGATGAGGTCGTTCTCTAACTGTAAATTGGAGCCAACGGTCATAGAGGTAATCTCTTATAAAACCAGTAAAACCGCATTCTTTAATTGACTAATAGACATAGGAACTGTGAAAAGGATTATTCTCTATTCAGAATCAAATATAATGCTAAAGTCCACTTAAGCTGTGCACTTAAGAAAAATATATTAATAAAGGAGAGCTCTGATATCAGCAATGGAATATTCTACCAAGGAGATGTTGGCCAGGGGATCCAGCCCCCCCCAAAAGGTAAAGTCTTCTTGCCTGTAAACTGGGATACCTGCAAGAAGAGAGGCGATAAGGCCCTGATGTCAAAGACCTGATGTAAGCATGGGAAAGATGTATTGAGACCGCACTTGCAAGTGTACAGATGGTCTCTGGAATACCAGAGAGTGTTACCAAAGGCCACTAAACCAATAAAGCAAATATAGGTCTCCTTGAGTCAAGCAAGACTCCTCCATCAGCACCAGGTACACCTCACCTGCCTGGAAATACTGTGCAGCAGTGGCAGCCATATGCCCGTATATCCCAAATCTAATTGGCTATTAGCTCTCTTCTTAGAGGAATAACCCATGGCTGATGCCACAAGCTTACATCCTCTAGTGGTTAGGAAATGTTATAAGCCACAGTAAGACCCTGTCATATTTTACAGGAAAAAATGTAATTCATAGATTGACATACCATTCAAATATCTGTGTCTATACCAAAGTAACCTACAATAACAATTAGTACTGTTTAAATACCTATATATCTAATTGCCTGTGCTTCATTAGTAGGACTGAAAGGTTATTCCTGGACAAACTGTCAGCCCATGAAAGGAAACAGCCAGAATTGACCAGAGTCCAAAATGACAGCTCCAGAGAAAGTAGACTGTTTTGCTTCTCGTCTACCTGTGCCCCTTTTCTAAGCCTAGGGAACAATCTGTGGAAGAGGGGGAATGGTAGAATGTAAGGGCTGCGATTGGGGTGAATGGTGAAACTACAACAATATAGACTGGACACTTATTTGATCAACTTGATTGAACATACAAGACCCCCAGCTGGATGGTGGGAGCCTTGGCCTGTGTGGGTTTGGGCACAACTGCTTGCAAATTGGTTTTACATGAAGGATACTTGTACTCATAAATTATTACTTATTGTTAAAAAAAATGAAAAAAAAATTAAAAAGTAATAGAAAAAAAAGTGAACCATAAAATCATGACAGAAAGCGAAGGGGACAATGATGAGAATCAGACTGTACTGAAAAGTCACACTGCGGTTAAGAATATGAGATGCAAAACCATGTCAGCTCAAACAAATAGTACAAGCAAAACTTTAAAATGGTTCCAAGTTTCAGGGGAAAACAACTGAAATTAAAATCATTAATTCTAATTAGTAACTTAAAGGGAACATAAGAATATATCCAGAGATTAAAAATGTGTAAGGTTCTTAAATGAAAAATTGTTTTCAAGCTTGTTAATGAAATTAAAGTTCGTTAAAAACAAGTTTTACCTTATTAAAAAATAAGATAGCCACAGAAAAACCTTTAGTAATCAGAAAGGTGCCGCATATCAGATAAAGAGAAATTTCCATTCATCCTCTCAGACATGGGCACTGAACCACTGCTAATACTGGACTTGGAAAGTATCATAGGATGTGAAATTTGACTTCTAGGATAGTTGGGTGACAGACATTGGTACATACTGGCCTACAGTAAGATTAACAGACTATCAATGAACTTTCAGGGATCCAACATGTTGGCAAGAATAGAGAGAATTTGTTTCTGTGATACTTTGTAAAATATCATACAATGGCTTATGGGCTGGTTGAAATTTGGAGGTGACAAGGCATCACACTGGGGAACATTGTTGAAATATGCTTTCTGGGTAACCCTTGAGGCCCTGTGTGAAAGAAGGCTCTGAGTAGGTCCGGTATGTACTTCAGGTGACTGGCTACCAGGTCTATGAAGGAGCCATTGGTTTAATGATGGTCCTTGGTAAGCCACAGCGAGCTAAGAGACCTCAGAAGTGGGTGCGGGTCTCCAGAAACTGCCATTCACCAGGGATTTGTTGTATTTGTATCTTTCCTTTCTTAAAATTAGAACTCCATTTCATATAGACACCAAGGTGAGACTTTTATAGAATCTCTGTTGACTATCTTGAGGCTAATAAAAGAATTTTCTAAGTCAATGAAAAAAATCTTTAACCACTTAGAATTTTATACTATTATAATATTTTTCAATTTTATCCTAGACAGTACCTGTGCTCCTCATAAGCACATGTACTTCATTATCTTTATCTAATTCACAGATGGCCAAACTGAGATTTAGAGAGGCTGCTGATTTGTCCTGCACCACAGAGGAAGTCACCATCAGGGTGACTCAGTGATGTTGTCCATCAGTCAGGGACCTCAACCATCCTGTAGCCTTTGCTCTGTGGGTGCTAAAGGGTCTAATCACACTCCTCATACTGACAGTTGACATCCTGCTAAATTTTAAACTCTAAGTACTTCACGTATTATCACAAGATTCATAAGGGTGAGATCCAGAGGCTGTCAATTTATTTCAATTTTCACCTGAAACTTAAAATATTGGCACTACCAGTTATTTTTATATGATGTGGTAGGAAGGAAAGGAAGTTAAATTAACAGTAGAACATGTTTTGGTTACTTCTTATTTCAGCAAGAATAATTAAACAGATAGTAGCCGTCTTCTTCTATTATTCATCCTATGTTCCCCTTCCCCTGGTGGTCCTTCAGGCAGGTGGATATATGATCCATATTCTTTCTGGATCTTTCAGTTGCCACAAAGCCCTATTGACTAATACTTTGGGGTCTGAAATATCTAAGAAACAGGCAAGCACATTCCTTGGATTTCATACTGTATTCTTTGGCTGTGTTCTTTGTCAGTGCTGTTTTATTTATAGAAGGTCTCTCTTGGTAGTCTAAATCAAGCACCTAACCAAGTGAAAGGGCCATCTTCTCTTCATGGTGGCATTGTGTTGAAAGGAGATGCTTAAGAGGCAAGTTCTGATTCTTGATGACCACTGATCTCATTGTAACTTCTGGTCAATGTCATCATCACTTGAGTATAACCATCTAAATTAAACCCACATTGTATGTACAGTTGTCTCAGTTACTTTTCTGTTGTTATAGAATTCTCTGACAAGCCGGGCATGGTGGTGCACACCTTTAATCCTAGCACTCGGGAGGCAGAGGTGGGCAGATCTTTGTGGGTTCAAGGCCATCCTGGTCTACAGAGTAAGTTCCAGGCCAGCTGGGGCTACAGGGAGACCCTGTCTCAAAAAGACAAAAAAAAAATCAGGGTGAAAAGAGACTGTCCAAAATAAGGACCAAGCAGAAGATACTGACAAGGATAACAAAAGATGACTGGGTCAATAGAAGATGACCTGAACTTCAGAAGAGGNCTTTAGTCTGCTTTGTGTAGATCGAGAGGCAAATCCGAAGAGAATTTGTTTTCTGTGATACTTTGTACCCACCAAATCACCATCCATTCATGCAGGGATTGGGTGATTACTTCACCTCGGTGGCATGCTGTGTTGAACTCATCACTCACATTGTGTTCAGTGGGCTCCTGACACACGTTGCTGGAAGGGATCATCTCTACCCTCTGTCCCCAGATCTAGAAGTCTGCAGGGAAAGCCGGTTTTTCGAGATAGACTCGTGGTTTGTAATTCCGCACAAGAGGTAACCTGCTTTCTGCGCACCTCAGGCTCTTTGCCCCTTTACAAGTTTTCCATTTTTTATTCTGTCAGCGAGTTTGGCTCCAGCAACGAATTTTGAAGTGCTGAGGGTAATTAGAGAACACATTAGAGGACCACAGAGAGGACTTCTCGCTAGAGTTTATAAGAAGGGCTCTGAGAGGATGGCCTCTCCGGTTTATTAGGGAACTGTCCAGACCTTCATGTCAAGATGACACAGATCCTGTGTCTTGGAAATACCCCAGAACTACTGGAGTGCTAAAGGACCAGGTCTAGCCTCCACTATCGGACTTCTGAATAAGGACCGAGAGCCTTCTTACTTTTTCCCATAAAATCTTGGCGTTTTTTAATGATCCTGTGTCGCGCTTCGAATAAATCAGTAGGAATTAGTGTCAAGATTACACACCAACACGGCGAGCTACCGCTTGAAAGTTTATCTGAAAGTTTATTAGTGAGCGATACAACACATCGGGAGACCTCTCACCAGAAGTCGCGCGCTAAACGTTGCCCGCGCAAGGTGCCAATCGCATTAGCCACAACTAGTCATGCCATTTCGCAAAGAATAACACCTCCCTTTGTAGATTTAGCCCATCTGTTTTTCAGGTTTTTGCTTTTCCCCTGTACATTCAGTTGCCTTTAATGGCCCACTTCGCCTTCAGGGCAGCGCAGGAAATGGTTCTTAATGTGCGCTATAGTAGGCTATGGAGAGGGCCATAAAGTCTAATTTTCCTTTGGATTTGAATATAGACTATAAGATGGATAGAGAGAAAGATCGTGTATGCCCATTTCATATAGACTGCTGGGCATATCCTTCTAAGTTCGGTGATCTATGTGTTAGCAAAATTCGATTTAGTTATGAAGCAGGGCTCAGTGCAGGCGTAAGACGAGAGAGTATCAGTGGCTGGTTGACCGAGGTCAAACCTCCGGAGAATGGATGTCTGGGAGCTGGGAGGGGTCTATTAGGATAAAAGCAAAAAAAGGGAGGAAGCAAAGACAATTGCCTGGTCTAAGAAGATCAAGGGATAGTAGAAGAAAATCGTATAGGGACGAAGGCCAGGAGGCTCAGAGCCCAGTTCTCAGTTCTGGATTTTCTTCCTGGGGCGAAGGCTGGAAGAGGGGGAGGGTTAGCAGTTCATGGGTGTCCCAAGGGCAAAGGGGTATTACCCTTCCCCTGGAGCTTCTGTGAATGCTAGCAGGGGGGACATAAATGTGAGCTTTCTCCTGAGTGGTGTAGCTCCTCTTCTCACATATATTAGTATGCCCTGTCCTGGGTCATAGCCCGAAACGAGGTTAGACCCTATGTTTTGGGCCTTGCTGCAAGCAAGTCCCAGAGCAATGTGTGAACAGCAAAACAACAAGAGATGTTGCTGTGGGAAAACCTTTTGTACAATCTCATAATGACTTCTTTTAAGCTTTTACCTTCCCTCACTTGCTGTCTGATTGGGTGTCACGAATGCAAGCCACCACAAGTAAACTAACATTACGGCGAAGAATTTATATGGAGACACGGAGCTCGCTTGGAGTTGTCCCCTAAATTTTGGTTAGTAGAGGATTGCGACCCCCTCGTTTCCCACTATGTTCTTATGAGGCCCTGTCACCTAGGGAAGTCACCCAATAGGGTGACGTCGCGACGTGAATGTTGTCCATATCTGCAAGGCTGAATTGACCATGTCAACTGTTCATTGGCCGGACTCTCGAAAAGGGGTGAACATGGCTCCCCAATCCCCCACGTGGCTGGAATAAAAGAGCATAGGCCTAATAGTTGCTCAGAGCTAACTACACTGGCTCCGACTGTGTGCTCTAATAAAATATAAAGGGGATCCTTGAAAATATCAACCAGACTCTGCGCAGGCGTGAGCGTTACTTGCCTGAGAGAGGATGGCTCAGGTGGGTTTAATGCGCACACCATGGGCTGCTGACCCTCACCAGTAAGCGCCTGCCCCAGGTTCAGTTCCTCAAAGAGAGACTTCTTAAACACTCACCTAATTAGAGACACCTTAAATAAAACACCTGTAAATCCCAGTTCGGGGGGTATGATGCACTCTTCTGGACTCCACCCTTGGGTCAATATCTCTATGCATCACACCACATCGGTAGACATTCCATTACAGGAGCACAGCTGACAGCCAATTCACCAAGACAAGTGCTGTCATTTATTTATTTCAAATTTTACCCCAAAGACTGAAACCACAACACACTGCAACATCACAACTCCACACATCCATTTCACTACATTAAAAAGTTCATTCAATTCATTAATATTGGTTCTCACTACCAATAGTTTTTTATTCACAGCTCTAGTGTCATTATCATTTATCAGATATTAATATGACAAATCAAAAATCTGATGGCACCCGGTGCCTACGCGTTTCACCAAGAGCACCCCAGGAAGTTCTCAACAGGCTCATAGCAATTCTGTTCACACAACAATGTATTTCCAAAATCTTTTTCTCTCAGTCTCTCTCAAAATTCTCGATGCAATGAAAGTTTACTATTCAAAACAGAAGTTGCAGTATTAGGTCAGATCTTTGACACAGTCCTTTTCTGTTGTTGTTGTTGTTAGGTATTGTTTTATTGTGTCTCTACTTCTCAATATTAATGCTTATCTACCGCCACCAAGAATAATAATCAACTATAGAACAGAGTAGTAGCCGTCATACACTTGCAATTCGCCGTACAATACTTAATTAGCTTTAGCATCTTCAGTTATCGAAATATTTTTTTATTTAGTCTGAAAGTTGTCAAGTGTTTGAAAGTCTCCTCCTTGGAAAGCTCAAAACACCATCAGTTCCTGCCTCGCTTTTCCCGGTGCTCCCATAACAACCTTGACGCGGTTTTCCCCTTCCACATTGGTCACGTGGTCCTAATGTGAGGTCCAGTAAGCACTGGTCCTGTCTTGACCTTCAGCCTTTGTACTGGTCCTATGATACAGCCGGGTAGTCCAACAAAGTGGCGAGTCTGTATGAATATACTTCGCAAAAAGTAAACCACAAACCTACCTCATCAGATATTATTAGCTGCAGTCCTACTACTTAGTTGTGATGGTCTTTCTCATGCACTCACGCAATCTGTGGTCAACTGAACCGGTACATTGGAAAAATTGCTTCCGCGTGAGAGACTCATTGAGTCTGATAGCTTCCCATATTAGAGTACTAGGTCGAAAGCTGGTGTCTTTTTTGCTGTGTTTTGGGTCCTTTCTTTACGTAAAAATTCATCAAGTTTATAATACCTGAATAGTAAGACACAAGTTTCCCGCCCAGGGACTATTGCATTATCTCGGAGGGTTATTATCCTTGGATTTTCTCCTTATGGACTATGTTATAAGGGACGCTTCTCCGTTATTATACAGGAGTTTCTGGTGTGTTTCTCAGGGTTAGTCTTTGGGGATCTGGTCTTGTCATAGGGTTCAGTGCTGTTTTATTTATAGAAGGTCTCTCTTGGTAGTCTAAATCAAGCACCTAACCAAGTGAAAGGGCCATCTTCTCTTCATGGTGGCATTGTGTTGAAAGGAGATGCTTAAGAGGCAAGTTCTGATTCTTGATGACCACTGATCTCATTGTAACTTCTGGTCAATGTCATCATCACTTGAGTATAACCATCAAATTAAAACCACTTGGTATTTGTTACAGTTTGTCTCAGTTACTTTTCTGTTGTTTCAGAATTCTCTGCCACCGGGCATGGTGGTGCACACCTGTAATCCTAGCACTCGGGAGGCAGAGGTGGGCACACTCTTGTGGGTTTCAGGCCATCGTGTCCTAGGTAGTTCACAGGCCAGCTGGGGCTACAGGGAACCCCTGTCTCAAAAAGACAAAAAAAAAAAAAAAAAAAAAAAAAAAAAAAAAAAAGAATAATTCTCTGACAAAAGCAGTTTAAGGGGAGAAAAGGATTATTTGGGCTCACAGTTTCAAGGTAACAGTCTATCACAATGTAGAGAGCATAGCAGCAGCAGTTGAGGGAGTTGATCTCATTTTGTTCACATTCGGGAAGCAGAGGGCAGTGAATACACACTGCAGCTCAGCTCTAGCTCTACATATGCAGTCAAGGATCCCAGCCAGGGAATAGTGTTACCCACAGAGGCTGGGTCTTCCTGCTTCAATTAGCATGATCAAGGTACTTCCCCATAGGCATGCCCAAAGGACCATCTCCCAAGTAATTACAGATCTTAGTACATTGACAGTTAAGATTAACCATGGATGAGAATTCAAACTGTAGGAAAAAACAGAGACCAGCTATGCCTTTGACATTCACCATACTTTATGATGATAGGGTCATGAGTTTAATGTGCCCTAACTCCCTAACTCTGTGACAATGCCATCAGTCTCTGTGAGCCTTTCTCCTTTGCAAATGTCATAATGTTAAGGTTTGTGCTAAACAAGATCAGGTGCATTCAGAGTGGTCTGGCTGTAGACTTTTGTACAGCTAAAGAAACAATCAAGGAAGTGAAGAGAAAACCCACAGAGTGGGAGGAAACCTACACCACTGATACATCTGACAGAGCATTAACATCCAGAATATATAAACTACTTAAAAAACAAAGAAGTAAGAAAACAAATGACCTACTCAAAAGATGGAGTAAAGAGCTGAACAGAGACTTTACCAGTAAGGAAGTAAAGATGGTTGAGAAACATCTTAAAAAGTGTTCAGCATCATTAATCATTAAGGAAATGCAAATTAAAACCACACTAAGGTATCATTTCACTCCAATAAGACTAGCCAAGATCAAGAAATCAAAAGATACCAATTGCTGGAGAGATTGAGGAGAAAGGAGAACACTCATCCACTGCTGGTGGGAATGTAAACTTGTACAACCACTGTGGAAAGCAGTGTAGAGAACCCTTAAAAGACTCAAAATGAGCCTACTACCTGACCCAGTCATACCACTCCTGGGTATATACCCACAGGACGCATCCTACCACAAAGATACATGCACAGTTATGTTTATTGCAGCTCACTTCACAATAGCAAAGAGCTGGAACCAACACAAATGCCCCTCAACTGATGACTAGATAACAAAAATGTGGTACATCTACACAATGGAGTTCTATGCAGTGGTAAAGAAAGATGACATCATGGACTTTGAAGGTAAATGGATGGAACTCAAAGCCATTAGGCTAAGTGAAGTAACACAGTCCCAGAAAAAAAAAAAGGTGAATGGTTTCCCTCATTTGTGGATGCTAACACCAAATCCCTAGTTGGCAGACAAACTGAGCAACTTTATTACTATATTTCATTGTATCTGAAAGTAACTGTGCTATTATAATATGAATGGGCTCTAGAATTGACCTACCACTTGTATTCATACATTGTAATTACCATACATGTATGGAAGACATGTATTCATATTCTAAAAGAATGTAAAGTTATACTTCTTTTTATCTGCATGCAACTTTACTGTTAAAATGTGAATCTCTAAATGTGTTTTGAAATTAATCTATAGTTTATTTTGAGATTTTGTAATTTTGATTTATGTGTGGAGTGTATATATGCATATTTTGGAATAATATAAAATTAAAGGGAACTAAAAGAGAGAAAAGCCTATTCAAAGAACTGACCAAAACAGTAAACTTGTGCATCAAAAAGATCATAAAAGACTGAGAAAAAGATGTAAGATGGGACTTAACATGTATGACAGAATTCATGAGCTCTAGGGGGGTGGGGGATGTAAGGGGTGGGCATGGATGAGGGAATGAGTCTAAATTTGATTAAGAAATGTTGTGTGAAATGTGTCAATAAAATTAACTTTAAGAAAAAGATTTGTGCTAGAGCTGGTGATGGGATAATGCAGGATGAAGGCTTCTACAGCCACACTGAGGCCTGTTGCATCTGATCAGATGCTGTAATACACAGCAGGCACCCCATGTACTGCACCTCCCCAGAGGAGATTCCCACTGTCACCTCCATGGACTTGCTGGCACACATCCCTGGAGATGGCTTTGGAGTAAATTCCATGGCAAAGGGCTTGCCTGTACATGGCTTCCCCTAGAAACCTTGAAATCCACATTTCCAGTAAAGAAATACTAGTGGGATACCCTATGAGCAGTTTCCATGGCAACCAGAATGCAACATCCCAGTGCACACAGCAGCTTGGCATCTCTCGATGGAAGACTTTCCCTGGCATCTCAAAACTTATCCTCTCAATGAGTTCAGCTAGGTTATCAATGGCCTTTCATAATCTAGGCTAATGTTACTGCTGAGTACCTAATCTTCTGAAAGAAGACCACATAAATAAGCTTCTAATATGGCCCAGTTCTTAAGGGGACCATCTAGCCCCCTGGTGACAGGTTGATTACATTGGACTTTTTCCATAATGGAAAGGTCTGAGATTTCCATCTACCAAAATAGAAACATATTTTGGATATAGGTTTTCCTTCCCTGCCTGTAATGCTTTGCTGGAAGGCATGATTATCCATCATCGTGGCATCCCAAACAACACTGTGTACGATAAAGGAACTCATTTCACAGTAAAGAAATGGACCAGTGGACTCAGAACCATGAACTCAACTCGCAACAGCATAGCAGTGTCGTTTTATGTCCTAGCAAAATGGAGCAGTAATTAACAACCCGTTACAAACAGAATGACCAGATACTTTGGAGAGAGGGTAAGAAATTCCATGCTGGTTAGAAAGGCTTCTGTGCTTGTCTGATGATAACAGATGAAGGGCTTTCATTATTAGAGGTTGAAATGTGTGCTGTGGGGTGGCCAAGAAAAGCGAGCCGTCAAAGCAGGAGCTGATGGTCCTCAGCTGTCCTCTCTCAGCTCACAACTCATCTTGCATTGCCTGTTCTGTGATCATGGAGATCTACTTTTATAACTATGCCTGTTTTGTCAGGTGGCACAGTGCTGACCTTTGTCATGAGGTGGTGTGGAAGGCCACTGCAGGAGGACAGAACTTTAGCTTCCACTCCAGAATGGCCCTCTCCAAAGCTCCTGTAGCACTTGGTGATCTCCTAAAGCTTCCTGCAGCTTCTCACTGGAGATTAACCTTAACACGTCGGAGGGTATCCTTCCAGTGCTCCTTCCCATGACCATCTCCCGGTGAATTCTAAGGATTAGGGCTTCTCTGACACCAAGGAGGGAAGCTTTCTAAAAGGTCCCTTTGTGCAGCCCCTTGCCCATGAACAGCTTCCCCCAACGTCAGAGCAATGGCTTTTCAGTGACACCTACAACACTCTTCCTGCTACTTGGGCACTTAAGGACCTCTTTTGGGGCTCTATCTAAAACTCAGTGGTAGCTTCTGCTCTGTAGATCTACTATCACTATATGTTTATTACTTCCTTTTGCCCCACTGTGGGAAACTCCCTCGTATAGTTAATAATTACTTAAATTTTGCACATTTGAAACATCACGTGGTTTCTCACGTTGGGGTCCTGGTTATGCAAATAGCTATTGAACAAAGGCATATTCTTTGTTTTGTGGCACAGTACCCCCAATCTTGCAGGCTTTCACCTCAAAAGTGTGCCCTGAATTCTAGAAGTCCATCTGTATATCAAGTCAGTGGTTTTGTTTTATGAAGCCCATGGAGAAAATAAATTAATTTTTTGGCTTGAGCTCATTACAGATTCTTCACAGTAAAATGATTTCCTTGGTTAATATCACTGAGAACAGGGATATCGTGGTGATGAATAGGTGTTTTATAAGTCATTGAATGATGGTTCATTAAAAATGTTCTCCGCTGGGTAAATAAATCTTTATTCAGAATATGTATGTTTCCACTAAATTAAGTTGCTGCCCATTCCACTGTGGAAAGGAAAATATACTGGACCTCTCACCTTCTGCGAGATGATTCCACATGTGGATGGCACAGTGTCAGTGAAGCCACCAGATGATTTATTATCTAAAGTGGGATACTTGTGAGGATTGAGCAGGTAATAGGATTCCAGGGGAATGAAGAGATATAAACCAAGAATCTTCAGCCAAATGTAAATGCATGATTGTTCTCCATTTAAGCTGCTTAGCTTTAGCTTCTGCTAAAGGCATTGTTGATGCTCACTGTTCTAAAGGATGTGCAAGTTACAGAGCCCAAAGTCTTCCTTTCTGATGCCAAACATCCAAGCTCACAGAGCCCACGGCAAGAGGTCAAGGGACAAAGCTGACTGAATGTGCAGGCTTCTCCCCTCATCCCCCGCTTCCTGTAGTTTCCTCTGTAGGGTGTGTCCTCATATGTTTATTAGGTTTTTAACAAATACCTCACTCCCTGTGCCAATTTGAAGAAATCTACCTGCATTTTCCCTCTGCATCTCATCTAACTTCCAGTAGTAATTTCTGAAAACTCCCACAGAGGTTAGTCAGTCTTTCAATAATCACTGTAGGCTGTTTTGTTTTTTACATTGCAAATTAATATACCAAGCAAACTCTTCTCTTCATGACTGTCCTATGGCTGTTGTTCCATAGCCTGCATGTTCCTACCCCTGCATGGGGCTAGCATGAAGCAGCCATTAACTAGTGATGTATGCTGTAGACTTGTTTCTGAAAGAGAAACTTAATGTCTTTTTCATTGTGTAGACTAGCACCGGAGGGCTGCATATATGGCCGGAGGTGTGAGCTACAGAGGAAAGGGAGGCATCAGGGAAGCTAAGTTTGAGATGGAATTATTTTTTCATGTGGGCTTGTCAATGCCTCCTGGACTCACTTTGGCCTGGTTTCATAGATCATTTCTATTCCACCAAACAACTGTCTCCAAGCTTTTCTGGTTCATGTAGCTCTCAGCTGATGAGAACAGACAGAGCTCGCAAAAATCCCTAGTCCCATGACTTAATAATTCTGCCAGGGCCCTGCATACAAAAAGCTGTTTTGCAAGAGGAGAGCAATTGTCTTCAAAGAAGTTAAAAATCTCTACCAAAATTCTGTGGCTGCTATGGACAGTGAACACTGGGCCCTCCCCAGGCCTCGGATGACAGCTCTACCTCCAGTAGATGCTGCCCAGACTACTAAATTTACTGGAGCATGATTCTAAAGCTATAGCATTATTGGATTGCTGAGAGTCCTTTCTGCAACAACATACTCATAACCGTGTTAAAAATCTCAGCCCGGGTGGCTGGAGACATGGCCTAGTGCTTGAGAGTGCCGAATGCTCTTGCAGAGGAACTGGGTTCGATCCCTGGCACCCACATGGCGGCTGAGAGCCATCTGTAACTCCAATTCCAGGAGAACTCCAGTTCCAGGGGAGTCTGAGACCCTCTTCTGACCTCTGTGGCATTGCACGACACAGGTGCACAGACCTGCACACAGATGGTACATTCATACACATAAATAAATTAAATTAAATTAAATTAAATTAAAATTAAAAAAAAAAAAAGAATCTTAGCCCGGTGTGGTGATGCATGCCTTTAATCCTAGCACTCGGGAGACAGAGGCAGGCAGACCTCTGTGAGTTCAAGGGCACTCTGGTCTACATAGTGAGCTCCAGGACAGCTGGGACTAAAGGGAGACCCTGTCTCAAAAAGACCCCTCCCCCCCCAAAAAAGAATCATCTCATTTATTGAAAGGACCCATGCAAATCTTTGTGGAATTTTGAAATGAAAGTCTTTTATTAAAGCCCTTGGAAAAGACATCTAAGATAGGAATTCACAGGTAGAAGGCCTGAGGGAAAGTTTCCTCACTGAGAACAGTCAAAAGGCACAAGAGATTAAGAAATAGCAAAGGAATGAGGTCCTGGAAGTCACTGGAGCCACAGGTCTGATCATTCCTGTGGGGAGTGCTGGACTTGGGTGCCCACATCTGAGTCATCCCCCATCAGTCCACCTGCAGCCACAGCTACCTTCTAGAAAGGGACATCCCATTCTGATTGGCAGATTTCTGTTACTAAGCAACAAGCCCAGTTGGGGGGAGGGGCATATCTGTGAGTCTTTAGCAATCAATAGGAGCTGTGGGACAGGTACATAAGTCCTGAAGAAACCATCTAAGTGAATCACCATTTTATCATTTACAAAGAGAAGGCAAGTGGCCTGTATTGATAGATAATACCATTGAATATACTGACAGAGTTCCCCCACATTTCACCATCTCAGCTCTGAGGCCTGTGTGGGTCTCACAGACCTCTATATGCTCCAGACCCAAGCTCCTCCAGCCTGGCCTAAATTAGCCAGAGTATGTGTCCAGAGAATGGCAACCTAGCAGGTAAATAAGACCATGATTTCAAAATATGAAGTATAAAGAGGTTCAAGGAACTCAAAGAGGATTTGCATAAGAGACTGAATAAAGACTGTGAAAACCCAAACAGTTGAATGAAACAATGCAGGACATGAAATTTGAATTCAATAAACAGAAAGAATCTCTGAAGAAAAGCCAAACTGAAATAAAACGTGAGGTTAGAAACTCAGGTAGTCACACATAAAGCTCAGAAGAAAGGATCAAAAAGGGATTTGAGGAAATGGAACAGAGACTATGAGATCTTAGAGTACAAGGCTGAGGAAATGGAGCTCTTTAACAAAGAAAATGTCACAACTAAAATAACCAATGGATAGAATATGCAGGACTTCTGGGATACCATAAAGAGACTAAACCTGTGAATCATAGGTATAGAAAAATAATAAACTCAACTCAAAGGCACAGAAAATATTTTTAAGAAAATCACAGAAGAAAACACCCCAAATATAAGGAAAGAAACACCTATGAAGGTCGAAGATGTACACAGAAAGCCAAGTGGACCAGAAAGGGACTCCCCATGTCAGCTACTAGTAGAAAACTGAGTGTGCAGAACAAATAAAAGATATCCAAAGCTGTGACAGAGAAAGAGCTGGTCATATATAAAGCAGGCCCATCAGAGTAACAGCTGACTGATAGCCTATAAGCCATGAAAGAACAGTTCAGTGGCAACTATTCCTAGCAAAATTATCAGGTGAAAGAAAAGTTTTCCATGATAAAAACAGATTTAAGGAATTTATGTCCATGAAGCAGGCTCTACAGAGAATACTCAATGGAATGGGTCAGCCTGAAGAGATTTAACACTCTCAAATGGATGCAAAGAATAAAGATTTCACCAAAGAGGCTTAAGAAAATAGCACTACAACACCAACATAACACAAACTAATAGTTATTGGTCAATAATAACTCTCAATATTAATGATTCTAATTCTCCAATGAGAAGACACAGATTAAATGATTGGCTCTGAAAACAGGATCCACTCATTTTGCAGCCTCCCAGAAACCCATTCCACCATAAATGATTGACACTGCCTCAGAGGAAAAGGATAGAGAAAGGTATTCCAAACAGAACTAAGAAACAAGCAGGTGTAGCTACTCTAATGCCCAACAAAAAAGACTTCAAACCAAAACTAGTCAGAAAAGACATGAAAGGTGATGTCTGGTGCAATCCAGTGGTGAGCTGAAAGCAAGCCCCAGCTTAGGAAACAGGGTTGTCCTACATGTGGATGATTTTGTGCCAAAAGCATGGGAACAAGAAAAATAAAATAAAATAAATAAATAAATAAATAAATAAATAAATAAATAAAAGGCAATGTCATATTTGTTAAAGCTAAAACACAGGGTGAATATATCACAATCCTAAACATAACTTCATTGAACACAGGAACACTCAATTTCAAAAAATAACCACCATGGATCCAAAATCACATGTTGACTCCAACACAGTGAAAATGGGTGGCTTCAATGTCCCATTGACACCAACAGACAGCTCATCCAGATACAAACGGAATAGATAAACCCTCGAGTTAAATGACACCATATATCAATTGGACATAACAGACATCTATAGAGCATTCCACCCACACACCAAAGAATGCACTCTCTTCTGTCACCCATGAAACTTTCTCCAAATTTGACCACACGTTAGTACCCAAGGCAAGTCTCTGTGAATTTAGGAAAATTAAAATGTCATCCTGTACTGTCTCTGAGCATCAAGGAATAAAGGTAGGTATCAATAATAGCAGAAATAGGAAATAGTTCAGAAATTCATGAAAATGAAACAACACTCTACTGAATAGAAATTGGATCTACAGAGAAATCAAGAAGCAAATTTAAAACTTCTCAGAACTGAAGGAAAATGAAAATACAACATACCCAAATCTATGGGACACCAATGAAAGCCATAAGTAGTGTAGGTGCCACATCAGAAAATTAGAGACATCCCAGATAAAACTACTGATGTGTCTGAAGGCTGTGGGAAACAAACAAACAAACAAACAAACCTAAAGAGAGAAAATGGGAAGAGGTTAACAAAATCAAGGCTGGAATTACAGAAATAAAAATAAAGAAAACAATGCAAAGAATCAATGAAATGAAGAGTTGGTTCTTTGAAAAGATTAACAAGATGGACAAACCTTTAGCTAAATTAACCGAAGAGAGAACCGAATTAAGAAAGTCATACATGGAAAGGGAAACATTTCTTTTTTTTTTTAAGTATGTAATGTCACCTACTGGATGTGACCCACCAACAGTCAATAGGATCTGCAGAACCCATTCTGTAAGATTTATAGCTTAAAGTTACACATCTAAAAATTGTAACATATATAAAAGGTTAAAATTATATATGTGTAAACTTTATTTCTACAAGATTCAGGAAACATTTCAACAGACCCTGAGACACTTAAAAAATTAATATTCTGCTGGGCATGGTGGTACACACCTTTAATCCCAGCACTTGGAAGGCAGAGGCAGGCGACTCTCTGAGTTCAAGGCCAGCCTGGTCTACATAGCAAGCTCCAGGCCAGCTGGGACTAAAGGGAGACCCTGTCTCAAAAAGACCAAAAAAATGTATATTCCATTAAACTAGAAAAATCTAAAAAAGAAATGGATACCTTTTAAGATATTTATGATCTAACAATGTTAAATCAAAATGATTTAACAGATCCATATAATGACTAATGATATAGATGTAATAATCAAAAATATCTCACAGAAAAAGATCCCATAATATATTCCATTGCCTAATTCTATCAAACTTTCAAAGAACTAATACCAATATTCCTTAAGGTATTCTGCAAAAATAGAAAAGAAAGGAATATTCCCAAATTCTAATAAAGTCAGTGTTATTCTGATACCCAAACCAGGCCAATACCCAACAATGAAAGAAAATTATAGGCCAATCTCTCTTAGGAACACAGACACAAATATCTCAATAGAACACTCAAACTGAATGCAAAAACATATCGAAAGATTACCCAGCAGAGATAACTCAGTTCATAGGCTTTCCTGCTGGGTAGGATCATTGATTAGTTCTTTCCCTTGGCAGCTTGATAATATCATCTGAAACAAATGAGACTTCTGGGTGGAGGCGGCCAGCTCACTTCCAGCTCAGCTGCTCTAAGTCCTATGTCCCAAGTATGCCAGGTCTTCAGCAATACTTACCCACCCAAATTCTGGGAGGCAATAAAGGACTCAAGCCTGCTCAATGTGAGGGAATCCATGTGTAGTACTGTAAAAATAGTCAAGTACGCATGGCTGGAGAGATCATAGACCCTAGAGGAGAATATCCTCCTGGCACTTCCTTACATCAAAATAATCAAAATAATTTCTTATTTTATCTTAAACACATATCCTCTTATCACTAAGCATTGGTTGTTTCCTTTGTTGTAATGAAGTGTTATTGGAATGAGGTCCCACTTGTCAATTGTTGACCTGAGAAACTGATGTCTAATTTGGAAAGTCCTTTCTTGCACCTTTATTTGGTAGGCCGCTGCCTATGTTTTCTTCTAGCAGTTTCAGTGCTTCAGGTTTCACATTAATGCTATTGACCCATGTGGAGTTGAGTTGTTCATGCATGAAGTCCAGTGGTGGAAATGGCAAGGGTAGATTTTGGAGGGAGTACAAAGATTATCAGGATGTATGTATGATATGAAATTCTCAAAGATTCAATTAAAAATTCAAAGAAAAGAGAATTCTAATTCTAACTGAAACACTACATCGTACAAAGCCATGCAGAACATGTGCTATTTCCAATAGCCTTGAAACAGAAGAATTATGTATGCTTCTCTTTTATATCTAGGGAAAGTGAAGGCCAGAGGTAGACTATAAGCCCTGAATCTCATTTTCTCATTTGCAAAGTAAGAAAAGAACCTACCCAACAAACTCTTGCTATAAATTCATGAGACACTAGGGGAAATGGATTCACATAAAACATAGAAAATTTAAAAATGCTTGAACACAAACAAAAACTATTAAGAGAAAAATCACATACCTCTCAAGAGAGTTTTTGCCACCCTTCTTGATTTAACTCACTTGCTTAGTTTTATTTTTTCTAATGGTTTACTTATGTAAGGAACTGTAGCTTCTTTCTAGAATAGTTTATTATATAAATAAAATATTATTTAATAAAAAGAAGAGAAAACTGGCAACTATTTTTTGCCACAAGTACTTGCTGATTGGTAAACTATTCTGGAAGGAGTCCTTTCAGAAAGGAGAGGCATTGTCAAATGGGGCATATTTCTGGACTCTCAGGGGGATTTAATTTTTCTCAGTTTTTTGCTTCCCCACAAGGGGAAGAATTGTCAGTGTGAACCATTTACCTGCTAATCTCTTTATGACTGTCAGTGGAAAAGAAACACTGACAAGATGTGCTGCAAATAGCTAATCGAAGCTGTGCTTTCCCAGCTGCTCCCATGAAGAACCTTTGGTAAGGGATGGATTTCTACCTGCAGAATTCAGGGCTCCTTCTTCTCAGCACTGCAGGACCTAATGCTTACTATTCTCTAATGTAGAAAAAGTTCTCGTTCTCTCTCTCTCTCTCTCTCTCTCTCTCTCTCTCTCTCTCTCAATCCATCCTTCCAGTTTACTTTCAGAAAAAATAAGAACCCAACTAAAAGTTGAGGGAAGGACTGAACAGGAACACATATTCCTGAGCAATATTTGAAATGTCAAACACTGTTAGCCACTGGGAAAATGAAAATCGAAACCATGTTGATATTTCATATTACCACAGACAAAATGGCTAGGATTAAAATAAAACAAAACAAGAAAGCCCTGGTGAAGATGTGGGGAAAGGGGAGCCCTTCCTTACCCACTGCTGGTGGGAGTGGGAATTTGTACAGCCATTATGGAAATCAGTGTGGATTCCTCAAACATCCAGAAATGGGTATGCCACAAAAAAAGGCAGCCATATCATCTCTTTGGGAAAGGACTCTGTATCCAACTACAGAGATACCTGCTCATGCATGCTCCTTGCTGCTTTGTTCACAATAGCCAGGAAATGGAAATAACATAGATGTCTATCAACTGATGCATAAATGATGAAAATATGATACATTTACACAATGAACTATTATTCAGGTATTAAGAAAAGCAAGATTGGTGCTGGACAGATGGCTCGGTGGTTAAGAGCACTGCCTGCTCTTGCAGAGGACCTGAGTTCAAATCTCAGCACCCACATGGCGGCTAACAACCATCCACTTTCAGGGGATCTGATGCTCTCTTCTGGCCTCCATGGGGATTGCATAACATGGGTACACTTACACACATGCAAGCAATACACTCATACACAAAAATAAAAATAACAAATATTTTAAAAAAGAAAAGCAAGATTATGAAATTCACAGGTAAATGGATAAAACTGGACATAAACATCCTGAGTGATGTAACTGAGACCTAGAAAGACAAATATCACCAGTTCTCTGCCATAAATGGATGCTAGCTTTAAATCCTTAGATATGCCTGTTTCAGTCAGAACATCCATACAGGTCATGAAGTTAATAAAGTACCATGGTTGGGAGGCTTCAGGGAAGGAGGGATAGAATGCAGAAAGGGGAATAATAGAGTAGAAGGGATTAAATGGGGTGCAGAGTGGGAGGAAAGGTCAAAGGACAGAGTGTGAGAAGGGTTAACTAACACTAAGTCCTTTAAAAAGTCAGACCTTTATAGAAGCTTCTTAAAGCATAGACACATACAATATAAAAGTGATTAAAATGTGTTACCCTGTGATGGAGGTGGGGGGTGGGTTGGGGGGTGGGGGACATTTCCACTACCAGAACAGGCTAGCAAAGAAAAAGCTCAATACCAGGATGGCCTCAATCTTTTAAGCTGTTGACAAAGGGGTCCTATAGACCATCAAACAATACTGGCCATTGCCCCTGTTGATAGTCACCTCTCAGAAGTTCACAGTTAGACCCTATTGCTGAAGACACTGGATACATGGGTTGTAGGACAAATGAAGGGAAATCAAGCTGGTACTGACCACTACTGGCTAGCTGTCCTAGTGCTAGAAGTGCCATCACTGCCGGCTAGCTGTCCTAGTGCTAGACGCGCCATCACTGCCGGCTAACTGTCCTAGTGCTAGAAGCCCCATCACTGCCAGCTAGCTGTCCTCGTGCTAGAAGCACCATCACTACCAGCTAGCTGTCCTAGTGCTAGAAGTGCCATCACTGCCAGCTAGCTGTCCTAGTGCTAGAAGCGCCATCACTACTAGCTGTCCTAGTGCTAGAAGCGCCATCACTGCCGGTTAGCTGTCCTAGTGCTAGAAGCGCCATCACTGCCAGTTAGCTGTCCTAGTGCTAGAAGCCCCATCGCTGCCAGCTAGCTGTCCTCGTGCTAGAAGCACCATCACTACCGGCTTGCTGTCCTAGTGCTAGAAGCGCCATCACTGCCGGTTAGCTGTCCTAGTGCTAGACGCGCCATCACTGCTGGCTAGCTGTCCTAGTGCTAGAAGTGCCATCACTGCCGGCTAGCTGTCCTAGTGCTAGACCTGCCATCACTACCGGCTAGCTGTCCTAGTGCTAGAAGTACCATCACTGCCGGCTAGCTGTCCTAGTGCTACAAGCCCCATCACTGCCGGCTAGCTGTCCTAGTGCTAGACCTGCCATCACTACCGGCTAGCTGTCCTAGTGCTAGAAGCACCATCACTGCCGGCTAGCTGTCCTAGTGCTACAAGCCCCATCACTGTCGGCTAGCTGTCCTAGTGCTAGAAGTGCTATGTATGCTACCCAAAGAGAACAATAATCATCAGCCTTGCCCAGCTGTGAGTTCTGTGTACTATAACACCTGTCCTGGCATGACTGGTATGGGACTAATCAACCATGTTCTGATTAGCCTTAAGGTCTGCTTCACAAGATGGAGCCCATGCATGTCACTGACATCAGACCTAGAAACCTGTGACTGAACTTCAAGGTCACAGGCCATAGGAAAGAATGTACTACTTTATTCTACCAAGTGTTATAGAACTAAATCAACTCTTATACTGTTACTATTTTTTTTTTAAAGTTTTATTTATTATTTTATGTGTATGGGCATATTGCCTGCATGTGTGTAAGTGCACCCATGTCATGCAGTGTCTGCAGAGGTCAGAAGAGTACATATATATGTATATATGTGTGTATGTGTGTACATATATGTATGTATGTATATATACATATGACAATAGAGTATATGAAATTGGGCAGGGGATGCTAAGGGGAGGGCACAGGGAAGACAGTGTTCTAACAAAAAATGTTTTACAAAATTAGCAAAAAATTAATAAAAAATGAAAAATTACTGATGGGGAATGCTAAAAGCTATATAGGTATGGGGATATCTGTATGTTAATATGAAGAAAATACAGTCAGTCATCAAGCTAAATTTTATGTACATGAATTCCCCATCCATATTAGCTACTTTTCTGTTTTGTGATGAAATGCCAGGACCAAAGGTGACTTATAAAAGAAAGAGTTTATTTTGGCTCACAGCTACAGAGAGAAAGACAGGCAGGACAGCAAACAGCCAGAAAAGGAACCTGAGAGGTCATCTCTACACCCACACCAGATGTAGACAGATTCTGGATGTGCAACGAGGGCGTACACCCTCAACTCCCCCCCCCAAGTGATACACTTCCTCCACCAAGGCTGCATTCTTCATAATCTTCCCCAAACAGTACCACTGACTGGACCACGTATTCAAATACCTGAGCCTATGGGCGACATTTCTTATTCAAACTACCACACCATCTTTGTATCTATTCTGACCATCTTGTGCTGTTCAAATATTGGACTGGTACTGCTTTAGCACCAAACCCATAGACACGAGACACAAAATGCAATTCAATTGCATAAGAAAATGAAGTAACTTTATTTGAAGGTTATGGAAATGATAGGGGCAAGCTTGCTGTGGAGACAGAAGCTTGTTGCTAATGTCATTATATCTTGATTTGCATCATAATGGGGATCATTCACAACAGCAAAAGCTTTCATTTATTAAGGGCTCAGTGTAAGGCAAGCTTATGTCACATTTATTAGCCACAGTTTACACCAGAAGAACTTGATTCAAGGAAAGATTCCTTAACATGTCCAAGGTCACACAGCTAGCCGGCAGTGATGGCGCTTCTAGCACTGGGATAGCCAGTAGTGATGGCGCTTCTAGCACTAGGACAGCTAGCCAGTAGTGATGGGGCTTCTAGCACTAGGACAGCTAGCCGGCAGTGATGGCACTTCTAGCACTAGGACAGCTAGCCGGTAGTGATGGGGCTTCTAGCACTAGGACGGCTAGCCGGTAGTGATGGGGCTTCTAGCACTAGGACAGCTAGCCGGTAGTGATGGTGCTAGCACTAGGACAGCTAGCTGGCAGTGACGGGGCTTCTAGCACTAGGACAGCTAGCCAGCAGTGATGGCGCTTCTAGCACTAGGACAGCTAGGCGGCAGTGATGGAGCTTCTAGCACTACCCACCCTGTGGGTCACCATTAATCCCAGCCCTTAAAGACAGTGGCAGGCAGATCTCTGTAAGATCAAGATCACCCTGGCCTATATAGTGAGTTCCAAGTGGGCTGGAACCAGGGAGACCCTGTCAAACAAACAAACAAAGAGCCAAGGTCACATGCTTGTAAATGGAGATGTAGATTTTAATCCTAGGAATTCTTAGGCAGAAACCAAGATTGAAATTTGTAATTTGTCCAGTAAAGATATAAGAAATCAGCACAAAATGAATTAAAGACCTAAATATAAAGTTAGACAATACCAAAAATCCCACAAATGAAGAGATGAAAGAGTCCTCCTGAGTTTTCATAATGATTTGGGGTAGGTAGCTTAGGGTACCAAAAGTATAGAACCAAAAGTAACAGAAGATAATCACATTATATTATTTGTCAGAAATTTTCCGAGAGTAGATTTTAGGAGCTCTCACACACATACAAGTTCACATGTGTAAAATAATTGTGAGTTGACAAATATGTCATATTACTCACCTACAGTGACCATTCACCCACTGTGTGTGTACATATGTTTTGTGATTTTTTATTGAACTTTCATGTATTTCATATGATAGATCTTAACCAAATTTAGATCCCCTTCTCCATACATACCTCCCATATCCCCTCCCCCTAGATTTCATGCATTCTATCATACATGTCAAGGGCTATTGAGTCAAGTTTATGTACCCAGAATTTCCTTGGTGCAAGTTAATCCACTGGTTACTCCCTTAAAGAAAATCGACTCTCTCTTGCCCTGCAGGAATCAGTTACGAATAATTCTTCACCTAGGGTTGGGACCTGCTGCCCATTTCCCCGGGTCTATGTTAGGATTTTGTCTGACTGAGTGGGTATGGGTCTTGTGCATGTTCTCAACATTGCTGTGAGTTCACATGAGCAAGTTCCCAGAGGCCTGAAGTCCTCAGTTTCTGTATGTTCGTACCCAACCCTGAATCTCACAGTCTTTCACCCTCTCTTCCACAATGTTCCATGAGCCATGGTGAGTGAGTTTTAACATAGTATCCCTACCCAGGGACAAGAACTCTGCAGTCTCTTATTCTCTAAAACTTGGTTGGTTGTGGCCTTCTATGTGCATTGCACTCTACTGTAGGTGGGAGCTTCACAGGTAAGAGTTGAGGGAGATATTAGTAATCTCTCTACTCCCTGATCTGCTATGCTCCATGGACCTTAGGTATAGAGGTTCCATTGTAGATGCGTATTAGGGCTGGCCATCTCTCAGACACTTATTCTCTGTGTGTGACCAGTTGTGGAACTCTGTAATAGCCTCCATCTGTTCCAATAAGAAGCATCTTTGATGAGTAGTGACAGGTATACTTGTCTGTAACTATAAGTATCCATGCATAGCATACAGTAAGAAATTTCATTTGTCCATAGTGTGCCAGAGATAGGGTTTTCTTTACGATCTATTGCTCTCCCACCATTTGTATTTGGCTATGTTTATAGTGCAACCCATGAGTTCCTATTGAGAGGGCTTAAAGTCCAATTAGATAGCTGCTGATTGTCCCCTAGATAAGCATACAACTACTGCACCAATAGAGATCATTTGTTGTGCCAGTCCTTGTGGTTATTAGGCTTCACAGGTGGATTGGACCATTGGCTTTCTCCCTTAGCAGTTTGCATCTACAGTGTCATCTACAACTATGAGAACTAGTCTTCAGGGAGGAGTTCCCAGTCAGTTCTGGCTCCATTGCTCCAAGTGCTGTGTCTGCAGTATGAATTGTCTTCAGCACTAGGGTCTTATCTTCAAGTTCTGGGAGGTGATCAAGGGCTGTGGCAACAGCTTGTATTATTTTTGGAGACCCTTAGACTATCCTGACCAACAACTTGAAGGGAGGTTTCTCCTGTCTGGAACTGTATTTCTTGGTATCTATCCTTCAGCTATACATATGCACTCGTGTCCAGATATTTGTATATTTCCAGGGTTTTTTGAGTTAATACATTTCCCTCTGGATTTTTACACCATCTAAGCTTTATTTATTTCTCTCCTCTCTCTCTCCCTGTCTAAACTCCCTCCTCTACCCCCAGTTTAAGTATCCCCATTTTCCCCTTGATAATTCCTGACTCCTATTATGCCTACTCTCTTGAGTTCCTTCTTTCCATTTACTTCCATGTTTCCTTGAATATCCTTCCCTACTCCTTCCTGATTGAATCCTTCCATTTCCCCCCTTTCCCCCCCTGACTAACATTGGTTTCCTACTATGCCCCTCCCTTCCATTTTCCTGGTTCCTATTGTTACATCATATATATACTCACATATAAGGGTTTGGTGCTAAGACCTACAAACAAGGAAGAACATATGTTGCTTGCCTTTCTGAGTCTGTTACTCTACTTAGTATAACAGTTTCTAGTTGCATCTATTTACCTGCACACTTCATGATTTCGTCTTTCTTTACTGTATAAATGTAGCACATTTTCATTTATCCACTTGTCAGTTGAGGGACATTTAGGCTGTTTCCAGTTCTTAGCTATTGTGAAAAGAGAAGCAACAAGCATGGGTGTACACATATCTCTACCATAGGATGAGTCTTTTGGGTATATGCCAAGGAGCAATATAACCTGATCACATGATAGATTCATTTTATATTTTTAAGTGTTTTCATCGTGCCTTCAGAGTTGTTGACACGATTTTCCATTTCTACCTGCAGTGATTGAGAGTCTCCCTTTCCCCACATCCTTGCCAGCATTTGGTGTCTATTGTCCTCTTGATCTTAGCCAGTTTGGGGTAAGATGAAATCTTAAGCTTTTAAATTTATACAGAAAAAGGAAGACAATACCGTATTTTAGACAGATAATTAGAATAGCATAACAGGTGGGCTTAATTATGGGGAAGTATAGTGTTAAATATTTAGCAAAAGTATTGTGGGCATGCAAAGCCTACTGTCCTGGCTGGCTAATCCACTGTGTTGGCTCTTCCCTGGAAGTCAGGAAATTGTCTTTGACAAGGAACTAGATGACGTTTTCCAAAGTCTTACAGAACTGGGCAGCTGATGCTTTTTTCCCCTAAGTATGCATTTGCTGCTTTTTATTCCAAAGACAAACAGGGTTACGTGTATTGTGGACCTTAACCCTTCCATCTCGGGCTTCAGGAGTTTATTTTAACCCTGTGATCCCACTACAAATATATTAACATGGAAGGAGGCCAGGTTTTCATTCACAAAAGAATCTGAGATAAATAACATCTCATAGGGGACTTTGATATTGATATTACAATAACCTTTTATAAGTGGCATTAGCTCCATGGGACCCCTTTGCAGCAACTTGAGTCTAACAAATCCCTCCTTCTCTAGCATTTTGTATCCCAGAAAAAATCCCATTTCCTGGTCTTGTACCAAAGAACAAAAGCATTTCAAATATAAACAGATCAGTCCTGCTCACACACAAAAGCTTTTCAAATATATTCCCCCAATGGACATGGCCCGGAGTAACCTAGATACATGAACAAATTGCATTATAGAGTGCTAACCTTTCTGTTCATGACCTTTGTGATAGCCTATGCAACTTTCTCCTTCTTGGATACTGTCATTGCATTATGTCCTTAAAAAGATATACTAAAGGCTCAACCTCAAGCATCTGTGACTATGACCTTGAGAATGGGATCTTTACAGATGTGACCACGTTAAGACCAATCAGGGTGAGTCCTAATCCAATACTGATTGAAGAAGAAAGGGCAAGGGCAGATATAGAGACAGAGGGAAGGATGTCACATGATAATAGAGGCAGAGCCCAGAGTGATGTACCTGTGACCCAAGAAACAAGAGGGTTTTCTGGCAATAGCAGACACTATGCTAGCATTCTAGGGTGGCTTCTAGGTCCCTCAGGAATCAAATCCTGTCAGCACTTTGATATTAGGTGTGCATCTCCTCATCTGTCCCCCTGAGACCCCTGCTGGACAGTTTTATCTTATTATGCAGTCAGACATACTCATTGTGTTCTTTAGCTAGCCAACACTTTTAGTACTTAAACTAAAGTCATGGTTTCTGGCCAACACCACATTCCATGCATGGCAAGGCATGTCCCTATATAAAGGGGCTGAGACCCCTGAAGCTTGGGGTCACTCCTGGGGATAGAAGACCCACATAAATATAGATTCCTACAACACATCTTCTGAAATTCTCACGGATGAATTTCCCACAGCTGGATGTGTGTACTTAAGTTACATATGCTCACTGTCTGATCTCTGAGCACAGGAAAGAGTTCTCACCTTTGGCTTTCGATGGGAAGAGCTGAGAACACCGGACCACCAACTGCACCTGCAATTACTACAATACATTCGCCACCCTATTACAAACAGCACTCTGCTGGCTGAAGAGATGGCTCAGTGGTTAAGAATGCTTACTGCTCTTGCAGAGGACCTGGGATTGGTTCCAGTACCTATACAACAGCTCACAACCACCTGTAACTTCAATTTCAGGGAGTCTAATGCCCTCTTCTGGCCTCTATGGGCTCCAGAGCACATAAGTGATGCACATAAACTCACACAGGACTCATACACATACACATAGAGTAAATAAACACATCTATCTTAAAACCAAGCAGTACACTGATACACCTGAGTACAAATCACTGTTCTACTACACCACCACAAAAGGTACAAAAGCATATGAGGGTAGGACATTGAAGAACAAAGGGGAGAGACAGAATGCCTCTGTGCATGTGGCTGTATTGGAAATGCTTCTGGAAGGACAGTTAAATTGTGCAGGAGATACTGAGGGTCCAGAAGAAGGGTTAAAGCAGAGGATGTAGGCACTCAGCGAATGGCAGATCCTCAGCTGTGGCACAGTCCCAGCACAGAAGAGCTAGGAGGGAGGGAGGGTAGGAAGAAAAGGCAGGAAAGCAAATTATGAGTTGCCTTGAAAGCCATGCAGAAAGTCTAGGTCATATTTAAAAGGTAGTATGAACCCAGGAGGGAGCATGCTTCAATCAGTCTAGCATTTGGAGGTCAACCAGGAAGTCTTATTTCATAAAGGGGAAAATGAATTGGAACTTGTTCAAGCAACAGGGAACTTTGGAATTGGTCTTGTAACAAAGGGAACTAAGCTACTGTGATTGTGTAGGGGAAAAAGAGGAAAGAATGAGAGAATAAAGGTCCAACAATAATGTGATATAAATTCTGTGGATTTTCTCTTCAAGACCAGATAGAACTTAAGAGCATAAAGATTAGATGATGCTGATGGTGTGAATTAATAAAACTAATTCAATAAAGTATTTAGGAGAGTACTCAGTGAAAGTTCATGGACTGGAGGGAAATTAAGAGGATACAGGCTACATGGGCTGGAGAGGAAGCTCCCTTGGTGAAGTGCGTGCTTGCAAATCCACAGGCCTGAATTCAACCTCCAGCACCCACATAAAAAGTATGATGTTGTGTGTTTGTAGCTGCAGTTATAGGGATGTACAGACAACTAGATCCATGGGGCTCACTAGGCACCCAATTTAGCATTTGGGGGTTCCTAAGATCAATGAGATACCCTGTCTTAAAAAAGCAAGGTAGACAGCTCATGAGGAATGACATATGAGGTTCACTCTGGGAAGGAGGGAGGGAGGGAGGGATAAGATCAATGAGATACCCTGTCTTAAAAAAGCAAGGTAGACAGCTCATGAGGAATGACATATGAGGTTCACTATGCCTTGTGTGTGTGTTACAGCTCCAGTTGTACTGAATAGAATATGCAATTAGAGTTTCAGTGGCATACCAGACATTAGAGATATCACCTCTAGAACAAAGACCTTGATATTGCCAAGGGATATTTTAGAAACTCAGGATAGAATAGGAAATAATAGAAAAGGAAGTCTATCACTGTCCAGGGAGCTTTCTGTGAGTCACCTTCCTACTTAAAGTTTGAATCAAGTAGTCTGGCACACAGATAGAAGAGCCAAGATGGAAAGCAGTCAGGAGGAGTCGTTTTGGACACCATCATATGAAAGTAATTTTGGGGGCTGGAGAGTTGACTTGGTGGTTAAAGTATGCACTGCTCTTGAAGAGGACCCAAGTTCAGTTCCCAGCACCCACTTTGCAAGCCTCCCAACTGTCTATAACCCCAGCTGTAGGGTATCTTCTGGTCATGTGGGCGCCTGCGCTCAGCTGCACATGCACACATACAGACACATACACACACACACACACACACACACACACACACATACACACTCACACACAAATAGATCTTAATACAAAATAAGGACTGGGAACCCTGGCTCTGTGTAATTCTTTTCTTACCCTGAATGAACACAGAAGAACGGGAGAGATCGAGGCCTGGGAGGAGGCACGCTTCTGCACTCGCCAACTGAGATGCCATGTTTTTGTTCTTGCCGAACTGCGATTGATGTGCCAGTCAGATAAGCCATTTAGGATATTAATAACCATGTAATTATATTGTCAGCAATAGGGCCATGAAAGCAAGGCCATCAAAGAGGGATTTTGTATCTATTGCTATCAGAGGGAGGAGGCCTATGGCTGGCTCCGGCAGGGCCTTGGTGAGATTAATGAACTCTGTCTCTGCTTCACAGCCTTTCAGATTAAAAAACAGCACTTAAAAGTTCTCCAAGAGGTTATTTCACTCTGCAGAGCGACTCATATTTACCAAACTATAGAGACCAAATCGGGCACCAATTTATTCGTCTTCATGGGGAGACTTAGCTGCCAAAATAATGAGTTCCTCTCTCCTGCTGGGAAAATCCATTCAGGAGGCCAAATCATGAGAAATGAAATGACGAGAGCCGGTCTGACGTGAATTGAGCTTCTGTGAGGCTGCGGGCGCTAGACCAGTATTTATGTTACTGCACTGCACTCAAATGGAGACTCTACAGAAAGAGGTTCTGAAGCCTGGTGGAGGTTCTGAAGCCTGATGCAGTCTCTGTGCCCAGGCCTGGCATGTGGCTGACCCAGAACTTCTGTCTGTGCCCCCCCCACCTCCACCCCAGCCTGGAGCGCTCTCTCAATACTCCACTTACGGATACTTAAAATATTCCCAGGACTAAGACATTGCACTTGACCTTTGATTCAGCGGGGGTGGTAACTTGGAAGGTGGGGTTAGCTGGCTATAGTGCTCTGCCCCTGATGTTCTCCCAGTTGGAACTGACACTGAGGAAGTTAATAAAACTCTTCTGGCAACCCGTGACCCAACCCCAGACCCCAACCCGATAGAGAGAAGTTAATAACTGCCTATTATGTAGAAAGTGCTCAGAAATGTTACTTATTGTTTTTATCCCCAAACTAATTGTCGATCCCTTCTACAGCTTAATTATGAGAATCACCCATGACCATGGCAAATAAAATCTCTCTCCTGTGGGCTGGCCAGTAAAATATCCCTTCTGTCCACTTCTGTTGTTAATGCTGCATGCTTCATCATTTGCCCTCTACATCCTTGTTAGCTGGATTATGACACAATCGCATAGTGACGCCATCATGGACATTGAATTTCAATTTCTAGAGCTTTGCTCCATTCCAAGTTACTGTCATTGGATGTATATGCTTCTCACACAAACTGCACAGCCAAAGGGTCCTGCTGGTCCCAGAGCAGCCCGCCTTTGATGGCTACAGGTTATAGTAGAAAAGTTGCTAAGTGAAGTAACACAGTCCCAGAAAAACAAATGACAAATGGTGTCCCTCATATGTGGATGCTAGTACCAATAACCCAGATATAAATATTTCTCATGGAGAGGGATGCATAGTAAAAGAACAACAACAGAAAGACTGCATCAGAAAATGGACTGAAATGGTGAATTGGGAAGGGGGGAAGGAGTGGGAGAGGAAAGGGGGTAATTTCGATTAATGCATATATAATTTGAGGTGAGTTCAACTAGGTAAATCCAGTTTTGCCTAGACACTTGTCTACAGAAACATGGTGGTCTTAAGGACTTAGCCTCAATAATAAAATATTTGTGTATATTTTAAACAACATTGTTTTACAGGCTATGATAAAAACAGTTGGCATCTGAGTTATATGTAGATATAATTCACTGTTGGTCCACATTTGTACATTAAAATGGTGTAGGAGCAATAACTTTGGGATTGGCACACACCAAATGTTTCCATTTATTTCTCTGTTTACGCCCAAGTATCACCTTGTAGCATTATCTTTAAGACTGATTTCTGTTAAAAAATTAAGTTTGCTTCCCAAGTTAATCAATAGGCACCCAAAAACAACATGGTGGAATTTGATGAAATCTGTGCCTTGATTATACCCTATAGTACATACAATACAACTGTCTCTGGAGATTCATGGGTTTTTTAAAAAAGGGGGGGGGATACAGATAGACATTGAACCTTTTTTCAAAAACCTTGCAATTTGAATCCTAAAACTAACTATGGGAAAAGATTTGTGGGTCGCAACAAGACAAAATGTCACCAAACTTAATGGCTGAGAAAGGAAAGATACAGCTTTGCATTGAGTAGGATGTACCCAGACAAAAGTCAACCCTTTAAAGGTTGACCTATCTGAACATTGAAAAGAAGAAAAAAGCCCTCAGGATCTATAAACACCAAACCCCTCAGTGGATCCTCCTTGTAACACTTATTTAATAATTGAGTCCTAAATAACTTACCTTTATTAGGTGGCCGCAAGGTTGATATGAGGAGGACTTTCTTGCCCCTTCCCATAGAAAAGGAGAAAATGATGATGGATGAGGGTCGCTCTCCACTGGTAAATTGGGGAGACAACCCTATGTATAGAAGGGTTCATCTCTTATGAAACCGCGTAAAACTGCCTTCTTTAATTGACTAAAGCAAGAGAACTGTGAAAAAGGCATTTTATCCTCTTGTTCAGTGAACCAAATATGAATAAACTAAAGTCCTTAAGCGTTATGCACTTAAAGAATTATTAATACAGGAGAGATCTGTTATCAGCAATGGATTGTTCTATCAGGAGGATGTTGGCCAGGGGATCCATGGCCCCATGAAAGGTAAAGGATCCTTACCTCTAAACTTAGATATCTGCAAGAAGAGAGGCCATAAAGCCCTGCTGCCGAAGCCCCCTGATCTGTTATTGACTTTGGCGCAAGGAAGAAATAACCTTCAAATCCTACTAAATTGAGCACAAGCAGTTAGATATATAGGTATTAAGAGCACTAATAGTTATGTTAGGTTACTTTGGTTTAGACACATATGTTTGGATGCTATGTTAATCATGAATTACATTCTCTTGTTTAATATTACAGGGTCTTACTGTGTTAACATCTCCTAATCTGTAGAGGCTGTAAGCTTGTGGCAATCAGCCATGGTATTCCTCCAAGGAGAGAGCCATGCGCATTAGAGTTTGGATATACAGACATATGGCTGGCCTCTGCTGCACAGTATTTTCTTCAGGGCAGGCTGGTTGTAGCTTGTGCTGACGATGGAGTCTTGGCTTGACCGTGCAGGGAGCCCGGTATTTGCTTTATTGGTTTGTTTAGTGGCCTTTGGTAAACACTCTCTGGTATTTCCAGAGGCCATCTGTACACTTTGCATGTGTGGCTTCAATACATCTTTCCCATGTTAACCGTCAGGTCCTTCGGCAGCAGGGCCTTATCGCCTCTCTTCTTTTCTTGCAGGTATCCCAGTTTAGAGGCAGGGAACCTTTACCTTTTGT